>QWTY01027943.1:0-40580 GCA_008033365.1 Pseudorectes ferrugineus
CCTGTTTGCCTACCCACAGATAGCTCCGATTTTGTCCCTGGTACGTAACTTTTACAGAGCAGGGGCACGAATCCGGATTTCTATTTTGCTGTGCTCAGTGATAATGATTTATAAAAAGTTAACAGAGGTACTGGGAGTTGTTCAATGCAGAATGGACGGGGTCCTCCACAAGTGCTCGTGCTCATTTGTTGGCAGCAGGTGTGCCTGCCAAAAGCCAGCCCGGTCTCAAAGGACATTTTGCATTGCTTGCCAGGGTAGAATGACAGCCTGAAACCGTACAAGTTTTCAAAGAGCTATTCCTACAACAAAGCCTTCACAACACCTTCAATCATAGGTGTTGCAGAAGGTTTGAGCAGTGAATTTGTGAAGGTAAAATCAGGCACCGGTGACACACAGGTTTCCCAAATCAGCTGAAGGCACACATTGCCTTCCACAGTCACAGCCACCTGAACAGTACAAGACAGAACCTCTGAGGACCCCCAAACTCTAAGCAGTTGATTTCACTTCAGCACTTCAGGTCACTGGCTTTGAGAAGAAAAGCTGCAGAAGCAGCTGGAAGTATCTTGCCTTGCCAGTATGTTGGCCTTGTTCCTTTCACATAAACTGCTGTCCCTGTCTTTTTTTCTGTGTGTGGCAGGTATTTCACTTGTCTGAATGAACTGGCTGGGGAGCGGGGGACACAGAAATTGACAGGGTTTCTAGAGAAATATTCAGGTTCAGGTACAGTGCATTCTGCATAAACATTTAATAAATAGAGAAACAGGCAGGGAATATTTCAGGCTGAGAAAGACTTAGGGGCTAAAAGGCTAATGTGAAGTGGGATTAAGCAAAGGCTGCAGGAGCTGACTCACACCATGCTTAGCATTACAAGATAGGCATCATAATCAGAACAGCTAGGGCATTTTTACAACACAATATCAATTCACTCTGTTTTTATCCTGGAAACCATTTTTATTCGGTCATGCTGCATGTGAACAAATCACTCCCTAGCAATTTCTCAGCCTATTTCAATCAGGTTTCAAAGAGGAATGGAGGCTTTAGAGATAACATTTTTCTGTTTATTTCCTTAAACGGGCCATAGGAAGAATTGAGAAATCTTATAAGTGCCTCTACTAACGGAAAGGTTGGAAAGTGCCCTCATATCTGATTAAACATAATACGATCCACATGAAAGTAAGACTTTACAAAACTTCAAGAGGAGGAAAAAACTTTCACCACATCTTGTGGCAGTGCATGTGGCTGAAGCCACCCAGCCCACTAAGGACAACAACAACCCCAACCTGTGGTGGTTCAATGCTTAAGCCTTACTTCTCACTCTGCACTTAGGGTGAGAGCCCACAAGCCCCCAGTTCTGTGTTTTGCATATTTTGTTGTAGTTGGTTCCTGTTTTCCCCTCCCTGTTTTATGTATAAGATTATGAATATTCATCCTCCCTGATTAATATGTATATGTTCTCGAAGGTTCTGTTTTACTCGACACCCCATTGGTTCCTTCCCTAAGTCCCTCCTATGCATACTCCTCATTGGTACATTCACTGTCAACCCTGCCTTCGTTCCCTTATTCCATTGGCTGTGTCCCTTATCCCCGCCTTTCCTACCCCTAGTATAAAATGCCTGGACCCTCATTAAAATTCAGCTCTTCGTCCCTGGTCCTCTGTGTGAATAAACTTCTACATGGATTACCATACGAGGAGTCCCCTCTCTTCTGCTTTGCCTCCACCTGCGCGCCCGACAGACTGCACAGGGAAAGCTCCCTCAGGTGAGGAGCTCGTCCTCGACTGCTTTTGTGTGCTGCCTTATCGAAGATGCAGCAGCCAGACCTCCGGGCTTGCTTTACCTGGGCTTGCGTGCGTTAACATCTCGTGCTGTCATCATTGTGAAAATCAGCATAGCATAAAGCATGTCTCACAGAAGCTGCTAAGGTTCCTTGGTTCTGGTACTCAGCAAGTACCATGCTTGAAGGTGACTTAGGCTTGTTACACCAAGGTTAAAGTGTGGTTTGAATTCCTGGTAATAAAAGCTTACCACCAACCATAGAGCCAACCTCCCCAATTCTGGTTTTTCCTATTTCTCTCTTAGTCTAAATGTCTCAGGAAAAGCCATATGGAAAACCTTTGATACAACCTTACAACCAGAAATCACTGCAACTGAAAAGTCCTTGTAGCATTTCACTAAAGTTACAATTCTTCACAAAATAGGAGGTGTAAACTAAAAGAGGAAAGCAGCACCAATGAATGTCTGGCCATATCTGTCACACACTTAATATTTGGTTTGTTGAAGTTTTGATATCCAAACTGTGGCAGAGAGAATCCTTACCCATCACTTTTCATCTGAAACAGAGGATTTTTACAGCTCTAAAATTTTTGCTGTCTTTTTATAGCTCCAAATAAAAACAAGCATGGCTCTTCTGAGTCTGAATGGCAAGGACTGCATTTGTGGCTTTTGCGGCATTTTGCATTTCCAAGAGGTGAGGAAGGCACACTGAAGAGAAAGTAAGCAGGTGGATGGTGTGATAGCCTTCATAAAGGAAAGGAGAGCATTTTTTGGTAGTTTCTTCTTGTGAGATTTTTGGATATGGTGGAGATCTGATGTGTGGGGAGGAGGCCTCAGGAGTGCAACAACTACATGAGCTGTGGTGAACCAAGACCAGATACATTAGTGTGGAAACATAAAATCTTTTCCCCATCTCCCATCTTTCCCTTGACCTCCTAAAGCTCTAGATCCCATGCCTGAGCTGTGCTGCTCATTTCATCTAACCAGAGTCACTGACCTAGCTTGTCAGGGGCAGTGGACTCCAGCTCCTGCTAACTGTTGATTTACAACAAAAAACATATCATATGTGAAAAAAGCTACTCTCATCCAGTGCCTGGGCCTGCTCTGCCACAGTCTCACAGCTGGTGTGGAGGCACCCTGCAGACGCCTGTCTGCTTCATGTGCAGGGTAGTACCGTGCTCTTTGTGCTGTGAAAAACATCAGTGTCAATTCCTATTTCTCGGGCACATGCATTTACTCCCATGCTAAAATGCAGAGATGTGGCAACACAGTGGCGTTTGGTTCCCCAAATGGCAGTTTCAGAACATGATAATTTACCCATATTTCACCATTGCACGTGTTAGATGTGCTCTGAGCATGTCTGCTAAAGACTCTTGGAGATACATCTATCTCTTAGTATATGGTTTCCTGAATCCAAATACATTTAGTCTTAAGCCAGTCATCTGCCCAAGCAATGACAATTCCATATACAGAAAAAACTAAAACAGCAGATGTGTAAGAAGCCACAAAGAGGACAAATCACACATACACTTAGTCATGGAAGCTAGCCTAACTTTGGTGGGACAAATGACCCTTCTGTCCTTCAGCTTCAGGGAAAGTTTAAGTTTACCTTTTTGACACATGAAGACCTTTTTGACACATGAATTTTACTCTCCCAGCCTTCAATCAAGCATACATTTTAAATATATTATTACAATATATAACATGGCCCTAAAAGCCATAGGGCAAGAACTTCAGCTGTTAGTTACAAAGAACTCTAATTTTAAATAGACACATTTTTGAGGAACTCAACATAGCAAAGCAATTAAGGATGTACCTAAATACTTTTAAATTACATTATGTGTTCTCTGCTAGGTCATAGCCACAGTGGTGCAAATATATCATATATTCTTGTCTCAAGATGTGGGGATTTACAGAAAGTAACACGTTGAAATGCTCCTGAATTTGCTTCACAAAATGAAACAGAACCTGACTAGAAGCAGTGTAGAGATCAAGCTCCTGTTTAAAATAGCATCCAAACAACATCCTCCATCTCCCAAGTTTTCCACTGCTAACGCACATACATACTGTCCAAAAAAGAAGTTGATCACATCTACTTTATGCTTTTACAATTTAAAATCCTTTTGCTACACCATTGGTCAGCCTTAATGTGTAACTTTTCTTACATTTTTAAATGTCTTGAAAACTTACCCATATAGGGTTTTGTGCCAGCCATAGAAGAAGCTTTTTCTGAGCCTTTCACTATGGTTGCTATGTTAAAGTCCGTGATATGAACATGTCCTGCAATTACACAAAGTAAAAACAGAAGTTAAAATAGAACATCATACAAATAGTCCTCTCTTTATCTAATATTTAAATGATAATGGAAAGAAACACATTTAGAAAGATCTGTAACATTAATAGAAACTTAATATCAAACATTACTCTTTAATAGAAAAATCAAATTGGAAGCAAAGTGGTGGAATACTCTTATGTGGTTGCACCCAATACCTGTTTGCAGTGCTGAATTGTTTTTGCTGATCACTCCTGAATCTTGCCCTGCCATGAACAAAGTGGGCCCACAAGAACCTCATGAAGTTCAGACAGTCCAAGTGTAAGGTACTGTGCCTGGGTGGGGGCAATCTCAGACATGAGCACAGACTGGGAGATAACTCATTGAGTGCAGCCCTGCAGGGAAGAACTTGGGGGTTCTTGTGGATGAAAAGCTGGACATGCCACAGCAGTGTGCATTTGCAGCCAAGCCTGTCCTGGACTGCATCAAAAGAGGCACAGCCAGCAGGCTGAGGGAGGTCATTCCTCCCCTCTCTGCTCTGCCCCCAAGAGACTCCACCTGGAGTGTGGTGAGACACTGGCATAGGCTGTCCAGGGAGGTTGTGCCTGGCAGTGTTCAAGGCCAGGCTGGATGAGGGTCTGACCAACCTGGTCTAATGAAAGGTGTCCCTGCCCAAGGCACGTAGGTTGGAACAAGATGATCTTGAAGGTCCCTTCCAACCTTAACCATTCTGTTATTCTATGATTCTCTCTGTTTTCTTAGACCAGTAAGTAACATGCAGAAGGAGAATGTGAAGCTATGTGTGAAATTTGACTCTCCTTATTTCCAGCTACCACCACCCCTCACATCCCAGGTACTCGTGACACTGTCTACAATTGCATCCACTACAGGTTACCATCAGCATAGCTTTTTCTGAGTCTTCTCAGGGCAAAGAGGGAGGTGAGAAGACAAATTGTATTTTTATCACACAATAACTATAAAATTAGATCCATAGTAGCAGAAGATGTGTATGTAACAGGAGCAGGTCCCAAATGATCATTCATTTGACAGCAGGTGGCAAGATGAACAATAAGTGGCAGAAGTCAGCCTGAGAATGTGCTGCCTGACCAGCCAGACAGATGATTTAAACTGAACTAATCAGGCTGAATGGCCCGAACCTTCTATTACTTTTTTTCCTGGGATAGTTTATGATAAGCATAGGTTCAATTGCTCCACTACAGTGAATTAATAGTTGTTAATCCTGGTTTGTCATAGGCAGGTAAACTGAATAGAAATCCAGCTTGAAAATCTGCTGAGTTTTAATTTGACAAGTCTTCTGTTAGGTTTTGCATCTTTGCTCCAGGACTAGTGTTGTGGAGTGATGCAGATACTGTCCTCTCTGTGATTACATCTGGCAATGCCATGGAGGACAGGGGTAGGCACTCCCTTCCCCAGCTTAGCTCTGCACTCAGATCAGGATTAATGTATCGTGTTGAACTAGACTCCTGAGTGACAAATTTATGTGGGGTTTTTTTATCAAGGTCTCAGTCTCGTTCAATCCACAGAATGGATCAGGGTTTGGGCATGATGCAGTTGTTAAGCGAGGGAGGTTTTTATCATGTTTGCTGCCAAAGGTGAAAAGAGTGTAACAAATGACTGATGGATGTTACCCTGGTGCCTGATGGAGGAAGAGCAGTCTCAACAAAATATCATGCTGCTCCAACAATCTAACCTAGATCCCGCTCAAAGTCCACAGGAAATGTATCTGCCAACCTCTAACTGTGCAGCTATGCGTGTGTGAACTGAATTCTCAGAGGACCCTGATTTGGCCAGATCGGAGCTGATTTTGAAGGGGAAAAGGAAGAAGGCACTTCCCACTGCTAAACTTAAAGCTGTTTCTCCAAATGGGAGACACAGTAAAAGTTTTCAATGAAATGGTTTGCATGCTTTTCCACAATTTTTTTGAAAAACCTGCTTGCATTTTATTGACACTTTTTCCCTAAGATGCCCAGACCAGGAAGCCCTCTACACATGGCAGAGAAACACTGTGAGCCAGTGAAAGCCATCCCTTTACAAGAGGTGGGAAGTGTTAGGCTGCCGTAACAAGAATTAGTGTTCACAGCCCAGCTTGACATAACAATTCAAAGGTGGTATTCCTACTTCTTGGTGGCTGGAGTGTAGCATATTTGCAGTTTACTTCTGCCGTCATAGAACACTGTGGCAGCAGGTTTCTTGAAAACGGTAACTGAAAAACATAAATCCACCTCATGGCAGTAGTTTAAAGCAATTCTGTGTGCACTGTAGAATGAAATGTTGTAAGGATCTTGGTAGACTAATACTTTCTCTTTTTTTGACAGATATAAATATAAATATAAATAAATATAAATATAAATAGATATAAAGTTCTGTCACTTGAACGACAGCATTGTAAGTGACGCTCCCTATTTTTAGATTGTTGGAGCAACATGATATTTTGTTGAGACTGCTCTTCCTCCATCAGCCAGCATGACTGCCCATTGCAAAACATCTATTGCATCATATCAATTCAGACTGACCCAAATAGGTGATCTGCAATGAAAATTGCCTCTCCTGCAGTGCATTGTTTTCTCTCCCTTTTATAAGATTTCTTTTCATTTAACAGAACCAAAATAGCACACATGAAATGTTGTATACATTGTGGGGTTTTTTGTTAAAAATGCCTTTCTGGAAGGTAAGGAATGGATTGGGAAGGAAGGTTCTGCATAGTTCCTCTGCATCCTGCTGCCCACACAGCAACAGGCAGCTCCTGTACATGAGGTAGGGCACAGTTTACCGCTGGAAAAGCTGCCCCTTTGCTTTTCCCCGTCACAGAGCCACTCCACAACCCTCAGGCTGTCTGCAGGCTGCCTTTGCCTGGTGCTTGAGGGGCTGCTAATTGGTGCTGGAGGGAAAGGAAGGTGCTCTGCAGGCAGGGGTGGTGCCTGGTGGGAGCTGGGGGCGTGGAGAGGGGCTGTGTGTGGGACAGGGGCAGAGCAGGGGTGACTTCCCTGTGCCTGTGGGCAGTGGAGGAGAGCTGGAGGTATGTCGAGGTGGAGCTCTGCCTGCCCGTGCACATCACTGAATGATTTCAACTCTTGTAAGTCTAAGGACTTGGGGGTTTTGGCAGTTTTTGGTTTGGTTTGGTTTTTTTAAGTTTTTCATTCCTGGTGTGAATATTTCGAGACAATTAGACCCCAGTTCTCTAGAGGAGTCTTTCTAATCAACCTCTAAGACAAGTTTTTACTGCAACTCTTGCACATAGGAAAAGGGAAGGTTGCTATTGCTGCAGGGAATGTGCTGGGATTCCACCTACTTCATACTGTTTGCAAAACTTCTGTATCTAAGCTTCACACCTTGTAGTTGATCTCCCTTTCTGGATATGATTGTGAACAAATAAATGTCAAAACCAAGTTTTTACCCTGGAATAATATTGAACCAAGCAGAATGTCAGTATCACTTCAATTTAGCTCTTATGGACAGTGAAGCAGAGCAGTGCACAACAGATTCAGCAGACCTAACTAAATTCAAGTATTCCAGGGAAAGAGCTCTTTGCTTAATTCTTGGAGCTGTATGACCCCATATATAATAAGATGATAGTAGAAAAAGCAAATGACCACATTCCTTTGACTCTATGCAGAGTGGCTTTTTCAAATAATCTCAGACTGCAGATTTCACATACACCAACACATACATTTGAAGAAGTATCTCAGTGGAAATTGTTTCAAAATTACATTGCTTCAGTCAGCTTCCATTTAAAGCTTTAACTACCCACAGAACAGTGTATGACTTTGGAAAGCTTTATGCAATGTGACTTTTATGTCTCACTTTTCAACATGGCCTGAAATTACAGTTTCTGAGGTAAACAGCAAATGATCTGTGTTTACATTTATTTTTTGAGCAAATCGTGAAGACAATTAGAACAAGTCCTGAAAGTTGGCTGGGGCTAGCTAACATTCAACAGAGGAAAATGTACATGACTTCAAACCTCATTGAATTTCTCAGAGTCTGAAACCAAAAGGGTGAATGTGATGTCAGAGAGAAGAAATATACTGGAATTAATGCCATCAACTCAGCACGCACCAGAGCTGATTGTAAATCTCAGAACAGTAACATTTTGAAGTACAGTCAAATCTGATTTGCTCTCAGAAAGTCAAACCCTATGAAGAATTTAAAAAGCCTCTCTGGGTTCATCTGTACTATGAATGAGAGCCCAAGCTTGTACCCACCTGAACTTGGCATGACTTGGCAGTCTGACACTTATCATTAGGGAGATTGGTTGAAATTGCATGGCTGTATATGGGTTCAGCAAAGCTGTGCATTTCAAAAAGTTAGGCTGTTGAATGGCCATGTAGGCATGTAAAAGTTTCAGATACACTTTCAAAGTCTAGACAGCTTCAGGTGGATGAATTATGCTGGAACCTTTTGTCTTCTTAATCAGCACTGGAGGGTTAAACAAGATATAATCCCTGCAAATTGTCTCACAGACATCAGCATACAGCAATAATATTGTCAGTTCTGGCATTCAGAAGTCAATACTGGGATTCCAATTATTTATTTGTGGGTAGTTTTTTTCATCCCATTTTTGGTTTTAATGCCAAGATTGCTCATTGGCTACATCTTTCAATTTTGCTGAGAGTTTTCAAATGAGAGCTGAAGCGTATTCAAGGAAATAGTTTTAAGGAAAACTTTGATGATCACAAACCAATATAATAACATATAATAAGGCACAAATGAATGCCAGTTTCAATTAGCTTTGCTCACTCATAAGTGAAATGATTTTACTGAGTAAAATTGTCACAATCAGACACAAAAATCTAAGAAACCCCCAAAACCTAGTAACATGTAAATAGCCTGGTTAAGTCTAAGAGTGAAATATTAGATCTGTGATTTCAGTATGGAGACCCATCAAGAGACAGTTTCAAGACCAGAAATAGCCTTGAAACAACGAGGTAAATCAACAATGAGGTAGTGAGTCTTCACATAATCTATATTTAAACTAAGGACCCTAACACAAGACGTTAAGGATGCTAAAAGTTCTCTTCACTCAGGGAAGCACCAGAAAAGATCTTGGAAAAGGTCACTGAAAGCTGTTAAATGTGTGGAAACCATGAGCCAGGAAATGCCTCAGTCACAAAAGCTGGAGGTTGGCTGAGTACACGGGGAAAGTACCAAAAAAACTAGTCTCTTTTTATATCCTGCTCTGCCATTCACTTTTTGGAGACTCCTGGAGATAAGAAACTCAATTAGATGAGTGTTTGATCCACTGTGGTTGCTCTTCTGCCCTAAAACTGAAAGCCTGTGTATCTGTAACTCTATCTATGGCAAGAGAGAGAGGGGCAAAACATCTCCATAACAGGGAGACATTAAAGCACTGAGGATCTTCTGGTGACAGGAGGGTGCTGAAGGAGTTCTTGAATATCTTGAATATTGTGATTGTAAGTTATTATTCATCAAATCCTGGTATTCTAAATGTTTGTTTTGGGCTTTTTTTTTGAAAGAAGAATGTTTTAAAACATATTAAAGAAAACACTTTTCTTTCATGAAGGATGGTGAACTACAATTTGTTGCTCCAGGGGGTTGTAGAGGCCAATATCAGCTGCAGCTTCAAAGAGGCAGCAAACAAACTCATTAACAAGAATTACTTCATATTCTAAATGGAATATGAAAAGATGCTGTAGTATCCTACCACAAAAAAGTTGTGGGTGATAGGCAGCACTGAAGCATTTCATGGCCAAGTGGCAAAAGGCATGTTCCACAAATAATGTTTCCTCTTGCACCAGTTGCAGCAAAATGCTGTCCAAGGTCTTGGATCTGACCTAGCAGGGAGTTCTTCCTCAGTAAACCAAGCAAGGATCTTGCTGCAGCTCATGAAATGATGTTGTGGAAAACTTGCCTGAGAGGAATTCCAACCCTTGCAGATTTTTTGTAAACAGATTTTAATGATGTTGTGGTCCCTTAGTACAAGGCTAAGCCTGGATGCAAAAGTAGAGCTTGTAATTTCTGCAGAACCACTAGAAATGTTAATTTCAATGGTACTACAAAATAGCTACAGAAATAATGTTATCATGCCTTAAAAAAGTCAATTTACTAATCTGTTTGCCACTGCTTGTTTTCTGTATTTAAGAAATTCTATGTCTCTTTAGACATCATAGTTAATAGATCATGCAAACTTTTAAAGATATCTTTAATTTTGTTGGTATTTCCGAAAATAATACAACATGGACCAGATTTAGCAGATTCCAGATCTAAATGCTGTCACTTCATTTATATTGTTCTAAACCATTAAAATGAAAGGAATAGAAGAGGAAGCAGAATTCTGTCATTAAGAGAATTCTATAGTGCTTTTCTCTGTACAATACAAAAATAATAGTTTTCCTGGAACACTAGGTAGTCCCTTCAGCTGTCACTGGAATAATTCTGTTTCAGATATATTTTAGCAGAACAGAGTACTACTACTAAATTTAGAGATTAGTGTTAGTCATAAGAGGAAGAGCTTTCTGGGAAAGCTGAGAAGGAAACATTAAAAAAAAAGAGCTTTATTGATCAAATTAATTTCCTTAGAGGATCTGATTCTGGTTCAGAGAATGAATCCTGAAACAGTCCCTACTTTCTCTCCTCAGAGATGGGATGTGGAATCTCTCCAGGAGACCATGCAATCTTCCTCTGGTAGAGGCTGAATACTATTTTTAACTGCTGGTTATCCCATTCTCATGTACCACTATGCTTTTCATGATCATCAAACATTTATTTCCACTGATGCATCAGAACCTGTGCTCAGCAATTCTGAGAAGTGGCTTTGATGAAAAGCATATGGAAAAATTCAGACTTCCTCTGCCAGAGTGACTTTGAATATGTTGTATATGTTTTTGTGTTGGGTTTTTTTATTATTTGTAAATTAGATTGATCGCTTTTAAGAAAAATCTTCTGTTTTCATTACTTCTGTATTTCTGAAGTATGTTCCCTAAGACACACAGATAAATTATAGTGAAACTAGTTTTAATGAGCACAAATGTCTATAACATATATTTTTGGTATATGTTCTGAAAGTCAGTCAATTTAACTGCTTGAGGATGTAAAGCGATGTGAATGGCGTAGCACTAAATTTTGACTTCAGTCAGAATAGGTTTCTTCAGTGAGGCCAAAGAAATCTAAGTCAGTGAGACAAAGTCTCAGTCAGAAATGCTGTGCATATCCAATTACATGATACTTTGTGTAAGCATAATTTGTTTAATGAACTGTAAGAAAGACCTAGGGGTAAAGTCAAGCATATGGGAAACTGTTGTGCCATCTTAGAGGCCACAGGCTAAGATAAAGTTCCTTCCTGTGCACCTGGTTAAGCTCATATTAGGTGAATTTGTTACGCTTACTCTGCAGCCAAACATATTTGTGCTGCATATATTCAGCACATTTTTCCATTAACTGAAATCTGATGATTTTGTTAAAATGGTGTTACTATGTTGCAGCTTAATCAGAGCTGTTAGGGACTTCAAGAATAGCTTGCAAAAGAACTTCACTTCTGCAAGGTAAGCCTGAGGTAATTAGCATGGTACAGACACTTGTCCTACTGATATCACCACATTTAGTGAGTTGAAGTGTATAGACCCTTTCCCAGCTCCAGGGAATTCCTTCTCCAAACCACATGACAGGTCTTTGAACCTGTTTGAAGCCATGAATTGATTACTTCTGCTGACCAAGATTTGTGTGCATGTCTGGAGAGGTCTGTTGTTTCACCACTCGTCTGCAGGTGTGCTGTGAGGGAGCAGTACTCTGCTGCTTTGCAGAAAAGAGGTCATCCATCCCGTAATTTCCAAGCTGCCTACAGATAACTTTGTTGCTGAAAAGTTTATAATCACAAAAAAACCCCTTCACTTTGCATTGTAGTGCTCACTCTGGTGTAGGTTCTTCTCTGTGCTGCTAGAGTCTCCACAGGAAAGCTCCTGCAAGAGGCTGGTTTTGTGCACTCATTGACCTTGATGAGGGGCAAGGAGAGATAAAGGTGACTGTGCTTCAAAGGCTGTCAGTCAGAGATTTAACATACTCATACCCATTTTGTGTTGCTGCTGGCATCTTTAATTCACCAGGACTTGAAGACAAGATATTTCTATTTCATGCTTGTTTGCTGATGCTAGAGTCTTGGGAACATTAGCACTTATGAGTCTGAAACATTAAATTGCTGAAGTTCTAAATGGTTTAAAACTCTAGATGGTTTAATATTACTTAGCTTTATTAGCTTTCGTGTTCCCAGGAACAAACTTCAGCTATGCAGAATGTTACCTCTTTAATCAACTTTAAATTGTACACCCAGCAGCTTGGCAATGGATTTTGAAATATAATGCCATTGTTGGCATAATTTCAATATTATAGTTTCTCAGAGATTATCTGCTTTTAATCAATTTCTGAAGTAAACAAAGCGCAAGACTTTCCCACAGTAGCAAACACACATCTCCTTTTTCCATTTAGTCTTTTTCCTGTATGTATTTCTGTTCTGACTGATACAAGGCCCTCTTTACCTATGTTTCTCATGTTTTCCCTATGAACAATTGCAAGAAGATACATGACATTTTAGCTAATTACTTCTTAGAGAGAGTATATGCTTAAAATTTAAGTTTAAAGAAATTATCTGCTTTTTTTTTCCGTACCATGTCTTTTATCTTTGAGAACATGGAATTAGAAGTAAAAATTCAAAGCTGTTTATTGTTGTCTACTCTTTTTTGTTCTATTTAAGCTGGAACTACATGTAGAGGCACACAAATTTTGCAGTCAAATTTCCAAAATCCCTATCTTGATTTAGGAAAGAAATTTTAGATATCTACATGAGAAGTAATTTGCTATGTGAAATTTCTTAGCCCTTCAGAAGTTCTGAAAGAGAAAATAAAGTGCTTAGTACTGTTCTACTGGCAGGCACCTAAAAAGGGGTTATTCACAGAATCCCATTAATAAAATACTAAGTTATTTTTATCAAGTATCCCTGCTGATGTCAATTCATATTAAATTCCTTTGTTTTCAGACCTTTAAAGTTTCTGATCTACACATTTCTTTGGCAATAGGACGAAAAACTACAAAATCCACAAGGTGTTTTGAGGGAGCTTCCTGAGAAAGTCCAGGTTTAGGTAGGAATTCAGCATCTGAGGTTGATTTACAAATCATGTAAGGCATGTCATGAGCATGCCACTGAGATCTCAGGAATTAGAAATTCTAAGAGAATGCAGTCAATACTCACTTACCATGTTCATCCAATAATATGTTGTCAGGCTTGATGTCCCTGGAAAATAAGGAAAGGAAGGCATTACATTTTGTACATTTTACCTTTAAAATCTGCAATTTTAAAGTTTTCCCCATTTGGGTATGAGGACTAAGTCACTTAAATCATTACAAAAGCAATGAAAACCATATAATACATAAAGGCAAATGATTTTTATCTACATCTTTTTGCTGCCCTTAGAAAACATGCATACTAAAGAGGCTCTCTGGGTTTCCACTTATTGTGCTTTTGTTTTCATATGGTTAGCATTGACATGGCTCTGGTTTTCAAGATTATGTGCTTTATTCTTTATAGCAGCAGTAAAAATGGGAAGGAAGATTTGCATCTAGAAGGTGCCTGATTGCTTCAGGGACTCCACATTTGACAGAAATAATTTAATTGGAAACATAGCCTGTCTGCCAGACCCCACTGATCTGCCATGATCACATGCGTGGTCACTCACATACTGCAGAGTCCCGTGAGCTCTCTTGTGCTAATTGAGCATGTCCAGCAGCTCTGCTTTTACTCCCAAATCCCCACTTGGCTGCCTGTAACCAAGTACCATGCTGGGGAAAGGAGCAGGGATAAGGGAAGGTGGAGATTATGACAGGCTGAAGCATCAGGTCGACTCTGTCACTCTTGGCACAAGAGAACAATATTGCCCTAGAGAGTTGCACTTTCAGGATTATTTTCCTTTGACCTAAGTTCATGCTGCTGTGAGGAGGGATGGAAACAACTTTTCCCCACCACTGTCAGGCATTCCCACCCTCTTTCTTGGTCCAGCATTATTGCCATTGGCGTGGAGCTGTTCAGGGAAAATTAATCTCTTCACTTTGCCGGCTGGATCAGTCCCTGGTTTGGCTCACCCCACGGCTTGGTGAGTGTGCTGTGGCAGTGTTGTGTGGCACTGCCTTGTCACTGGCAGTTTGCACTTCATGCAGTTTTGAAACACTGTTTTTTCTTGGTGGGGCATTGCCAGAGTGGCAGAGGCATCCATCCACCTTGAGCAAAAATTTTGCCCCTTGGGCAGAATTTTCCACTTATCTCAAAAGACGAGGAACCATAAACTGGCAAAATAAGCTCTTGAATGTCTGCAAATGAACTCCAAACACTTCCACCTCTGTAATCTCTTTTATATAAGGAATGGCTTGATTATTCCAATTTAAACATTTCCTAGGAAATTTTTTTCACAACATGCCCATAAATGGAATAATCAAAAAAGGGAAATGTTGCAAAAGGAAAACGTGTTACACCAGAATATCTTTTTTTTTTTTTTCCAAATTTAAAGTAGAGAAGGACTTCTAAAGTAAACCTTATGCAGGAATAAGACAGCAATAGCAATTATAATATGTATATTGCTTGCCTGATATGAGCTCAGTCATCACCTAAATTTCACGTCTTTATTGACAGAAGAAAGAAGTCCCCATTTTCCTTAGCATTCTGGATTCTGCACTTTCTAGCCCTTCCTGAGAATCATATGAAATTGTGAAGTATTCTAAGATTATTTTTATAATTTGTTTTGTGGCAGCTGGGGAAACACAAGATAAATAAGAAATTAGTTTGAATAATTCTCTGCACATTTGGAAATAATGTAGAATGCGTATATATATGTCTGTGTAAGGAAAGGATCTCATTATGAATTACCATCTGGAATGGAAATTTAAAATTATGCTGGTATTTCAGTGTGAAATACTGTCTTTCTTCTGTACAACTTACAGGCTACCTATAACTGTCTGATTCAGCAGCAGTTCTAGTTACATGTGTAATATAAAGAAACATCTGTCCTAGAACTTATTTCATCCAAAATCTTCCAGACTGAGTTCTGTCTCTCCTGTCCCCTGTAATCACTTGGCACATCATTTATCATATCATAATCTTTCCTTCCCTGATTTCATATGGGTGAAATGGTGAGACAAACTGTAGGAATAAATAACTTTGTTTATATTGTAAAACATGATTCTGTTTTGTTTGAATTTGGAATTTTGTGTTTTGTTGAATTTGGTTGAAGTATCATAGGAGATTCTATGCAATTCTAAAGGTAACGTTATATCTCATCTGTCAATTGATGAGACAGTTTTTGAAAGAGCTGATGCTCAGATGGTATCTATATTTGCTAGTGACAAAATGATCTTTGGTTTCTGATAACTGTTTTGTGATAAGAGTTGAAATTGTGATTTCCTGTTGAATAGTCTTTGTGGTTGATCCATGACTTGAAAATACAGCAATAACTTTTCATGGAAGTAAGTAAGTCATAGTTTTGACAGCTGAGTTAAATATTTTAAACTTTGCCTTCACAAATTTAAAAAGCACAAACTTCTCACATGGGTAAAAATATTGGGGGTCATATACAAGTACATTTGGGTCTTTTTGTGGCTTCCTAAAATCAGTGATACATTCAACATCACTCCAAACACTTTTCCCCAGTTTAAGAAAATTAAGAATTAGAATTACACAGTCATTAAAACTTCACCAAGAATAAAAGTGATCAAAAGGAGAAATTCATCTTATGAGCTACTGCCATGTGTATAACAATACAGCAGCCAGGGATTGCTCATTACAAGACAGTGCCTTTTCTATCTTTTTTTTTAACATCAGTTCAAACAATTTGAATATCTGCTATGGTATTGCATCATTAAACAGACGATACATTTTTATAGCCACCAGAAAAGACGTTGACAAATTCACTTGACAACTGTATGTATCATCAAATATATTCTTCATGCAGTTTGTGTCTGTAATGTTCAGAACGCTGAGTGGTAAAATTAGATCTGTGCTTATCTTTCCATGACTAATTCAGGCAGTGGCTGCTACTTGATACAGATGTGCACAAACCATAAAGCCTTTCCCACCTAAGGGATGTTCCCCACTGTTGGCTTTGCTCATTTTGCTCAGAGGCAGGAAGTAGCTGGGGGCAGGCATCACAGGGTGCTTCGCCTTGCACATGGCAGCGCAACCCCTCCGTCCCTCAGGCAACCTGATAGACTCATAACCCTTCCTCAGACCTCAGACAGGCTATTTTAAACTGCTTTTACAGCAAGTAAAAGTCATGGGCTAACTTAAGCCAGAAGGTAAACAAGTTTCTTAAGTAAGACACTGCTGTTTTGGGGTCACATGCCTGGGGACGCGCGAGATGCACAGATTCACAGGGCAGGCGAGAAAGACAAGCACAGGGTCACCGTGCAGAGCGTGCCTTCCAGCAGCTCTCTGCTCTGTGCTTGTCCCCAGTTCACAGCGTGCACTAAAAGCTCTGCTCTCCAGAGGCAGCTTGTTGAGAGCTCCAAAGGCTGCAGAGGAGCAAGGGCACTGCTCTGCCCTTGCACTCACCGCTGCCAGCCAGGTGCCGGGCAGAGAGGGTTCAACAGGGTCGAGGGGAAGGCTTGGCAGGTCCAGGGGCATTGCAAGTTACTGGATATATTCAGAACTGAGGGCTTCTGGAATCTGTTCTATTTAGTTCCTCTAGATAAATACTCTAAATTCACGAAAACACTGTTTTCGTGAATTTAAAAGATAAAGCCTCTTTAGTTAAGCAGTTTAAATTCAAACATACTATGTAAGTGAAATTCTGTTTTGATTACACATCAATTTTTCTGAAAAAAATTTCCCATTAGCAAGTATGTTCAAACAGCAGGGTGCTGTTCTGCAGCACCTTAACTTCAGGGTTTTCCTGTTACATGTATCCCTAGCTAAGAGAATTAATTGAAACACTCATTTCATAATCCAAGTACTTTGAACCAGCTCATAGGAGAAATTGAAGGACTTTTGCAAGGAGCACACTCACCACGGTTTGGATTCAGACGTGCCCTGGCCTTCTCTCTGACCATTCATCAAGCAATGACCAGCAGAGCTATGGAAGCAGCCTTGACACTGATTTCATAAATACAACTTTCTCAGTCTGTACCAGTGCTACTCCAACTGTTTTTATATGCAGAAAATTCAGAGCAACATAGAAACAAGGGTAGAGAAACCTTCAAAGTCTTCTGGTCAGTGACAGGACAAGGCATAGCTAACATAAAAGCTGGCTCAAGAAACTCAAAGGTGCAGACAATTGAGGAAAAAAATGGAAAAATCCCACAATTTAATTGCCACTTGTTGATATTGCCTGTGAAACCATTTCTAGATTTCTTCAATTGCCTTAGCTGCAAATGTCAAAATAAACCTGCCTGAAGGGTGAAAGTTGAGTAAGAAGCTGCTATTATGGCAATAATTTCCAAGTATGAAAGAGTGATTAATAATCTACTTGTATCTTCTATAATATCTAGGCTGTGTGTGCATCCCATGTGCTTGAAGATCTCTCTGCATGGAGTAAAACTATGCACATGGCTCAACTCACGTTCACTGCATATTCCAGTCAGAGTGTCCTCCCTGGAAAGACTCACAATGGTTATAGACGACTTAGGTTCAAGAATCTGCAGTTTTAATTACCTCTTCCATCAGTTTCTTTCTGATGTTACTAAGTAAAGTAGAAGCAGGTTTCTAAATCAAGAGGTGGAGAAGTTATGCAGCCTTCATTCTTGTTGGTTTTCAAGACCTGACTGGATAAATCCCAAACAGCCTGTTCTGATCTGAAGGCTGACCCTGCTTTGGGATGATCATTATAGTGGAGGCTTCTGGAGGTCCCTTCCACCCTGAATTAGTCTGAATCTATGAAAAATAATGCATCCAAGTTCAAAGACTGTCATACTTACTCCCCCTCCTTTTGACTGCAAGGAAACTCATGAAAGATTGAAGAACCTGTGAGAGAACTGTATATGTGGAATTTAGTGAGTCTTTGATATAATCCATAGCAGTTGGCAGCTAGTGAGAGCTTTCACCTCTTAAATTCTGTCATGGGGCTTGAATGCTCATGAAGAAAATAGTAGGAATAAATAGCCTATCTTCATCTTGAGATGAGGTAAAAATTGAAATGCCCTGCAGTTCAGCACTGGAGAGGTGTAACACAATATTTATTAGCTATGTAAGCAGTAAAGAATGAGGATTATATCACTTGAAGGGGACTCTGAGAAATCTCAGTAGGAATGACCAAATCTAGATGACTCTATTGCCAGTGTCAGATAAAATGACAGGAATTCTATACAGACATCAAAAGGGGAGAATCTGAATAGCTCACCTGGATTAATGACCATAAATAACCTTCCAGAGGTCACATTTTGTGTTCCTTATGTAGATTAAATAATTATAGAAAACTGAAAAACATGTGATGATGCCATTTGCTCTAAAGCTTGAAATTCAGTACAATCTCAAAAAAAGTTTCATGTAATATGATCAATCAGGACTTTGTAACTTTTTGTCTCTCTTTTTATTGACTGGACGTGAAACATCCATCTACAAAAGAAAGGAGTATCTCTGGTGAATTCAACCATGAATTGATCAGCTTTCTCAAGAAAAAGTTGATGACTGGTTCATTGGCTACCACTTCACACTGATAACAACTAATTCTAAGCAGGTTACAGAAAATTGTTGAAAACAGGTGTTGTGCTGTAATTTAAAACAAAGTAGGTCCTTTAGGTTGTATAATTTCTTAGGATCTGTAAGAAAACAGTCAAAAAAGAAAAGATCTAAGGCTAAACAAAAAAATTCCTTGTGAGTAAAGAACAAATAGATTAGATTGCTTAGTTAACAGCAGAGACTTGTAAGATGTGATGTGACAAATAAGAGTATCTACAGGGTCACCAAAACTTTTCTATTTGCTTTTGGAACATGAATGTGGATTCATACTCCATAAAACCAAAGTGAACTAAACAAACAGCATTCCATTTATACAACTGAGAATTAAACTCAAGTTGATGACTACAAGACATAATTTTGTAAAAATGCTTCAGAGGCTTAAGCAAAGATTTAGCCATTGATGTGAATAACAGAACTACCAGCTAGACTTCCTCCAGCTAAGATTAATCTAATTGATTCAGGAAAGCACTTCTACAGAAAATACAGACACTGTTTACCCTTCACCTTTTTGAAACACACCCATAATAATACCAAACACAAGATCTATGCTTTTCCTTAAACCTGTGAGAACTGAAAAACTACCACTTACTACCACTTTTTACTCTGCTTTGAAATTTTGCAGCAAACTTATACACACCACAGACCTGGTTTCTGCCATGTTTAATTTTGTGATTTTTGTTTTTATCTACATTTCCTCATTTTATCAAAAGATTTCAAGTGTTTCCAACACAGGGACAGCTGTTCTTTGCCTGTCTCAACAGCTTTTTAATATTATCAATATATGAAATATTTCCACTTATAAAAGCTCTGTATAGGTCTGAATTCACATGTGTAATAATCCCTAACCCTTAATTTGGTATCAGCAAAAACTCAGAGTACATTATTTCAGATTTATATCTGATATATTTCACTCTTTGCCTTGCTGGCTCAGACCAGGATCTAATATATTATCACATTTCCATTCTCTTGAGTTTCTAAACTCTGACAGTACCATACATGAGCATTACAGTTATAGAAGTTTTGCCAGTACAACTTAAAATGGAGTATCTCCACTTTTTAATGATTATTGGTTTCCCCAAAATGAGGACCACTGAGGCTTCAACTGTTCATTAACCAAAGGCAAGTTAGAGAGAAAACGCAGTTCTCTACAAACTGATGAAATGAAGCCTTAGATTTTTAAAAGTAGCTCCTGCCTGCTTTTATTTAACTAGACAGAAGACACCACATACTCACTTTCATTCAAAGGACAGAATCTAGCATATGAAAAACAGGTGTGAATTGCAACAAGGGAGTTCAGACTGGATATAAAGGAAAACTTCCACCGTGATGACAGAGAGAGGAACAGGATTCCCAGAGGGGCTGTATGGTCATCATCCCTGGAGTTTTTCAAGACATGACTACATAAATCCCTGGGTAGACTGGTGTGGTGTTGTATCTGATCATGCTTTAATCAGAAGGTTGGACTGAAGGTTCCTTCCTACCCGAATTTTGCCTATAATTTATGTTTAGACAAGTTCTGCAGGGAGAAGAGAGGCCTTTATCTACCCTTCAGGTCAGAGCAGAAGTTGAGTAACTTCCTGTAAATGACACCCAGCACTGCAGCCGATGGCCAGCCTCCAGGGCAGTGGTGATGCCTAGAGCCCATGGACAACAAAACTCCATGGGTCACAAGATATGTTTATTGCAGTCTGGATGTAGTGACCCCAAATTTACATGTGAATCACTGAAAATTCATTGGCTGACAATGAAGGCAACCCATGTCCTTGCAGAACAATAAGGCATTTTTTCTCAAAGATAATTTCAACACATCCACAGAGAAATTAAATTAGATGGATTTTGCATTCTCATAAGGATGCAAAAGAAGCAGGATTTAAAGGCCCTTGAGATCAGTGGAAGAATTACACTGGCTTCAGTAGGCATTGTTTCAACTCTAATAAAGGTTTTCTTGTATATTTTCTCTTTAGTGCTAACAATCCAACTGTTGTGTAGGATAAACCTTGAAATATTGAGTTAAAGGTTTTTTCTTAATTATGCAGTTCATGTCTAACGATAATATTTTTTTCCTTACGTAGAAATAGGCATTAAGATTAATACTAGGTGCATAGCAGTTCTCAACAGCCATAAAAAGGACAAAGAGTTGGGAAATATGAGCTTCAGCTATGGATTATTTGAGTTCACATGAGACATCACTGTATCAGAGCACTGAAGTGAACCATATAATATATAATAAAGGGTTTTCTCCTGGTTATGGAAAGAAATGTGAACAAATTCTGATTTTCACAGATAGGGAACTTTTTTCCTTCCTATTTGTTATTACACTCACAAATAATACATATATCCAAGGCATGCAGTTCATAAAAGAAGTGACTGCATACATAGTGAGGTTTTCTTTAGGTGAATTTATTGACGCTTTGGATAAAGGAAAAGTCAATCTATATTAACTACTGTACAGTCAAGAGATTAATTCGTCAAAGGTGTTTTGCTTCTGTAAGGGTGGCACAGACATGAGGTGTCTTCCAGAGCTGAACTGTGCTGGGCACCTACCAGGAGGACTTGCTCAAGAAATGGCCTTGATGAAGTGTGATGCATCTTTCCTTCCTTTCGTCAACACCTCATCACTCATTTATCTTTTTATTTTCTGTTCCTGACCAACATCCTTCCTAGTTTCAAGAACTGTTCAATGGTATTAAAAGAAGACTATACTAAGAATCTCAGAGTTCTGTACTGTTATTTACTATTAGACAAATGGGAAGTAAAGACTTTGACAGCTCCAGAGCTCTGATTGCCTGTTCACATACCACTCATTTAGATCTCAGCAGTAATTGCTGCCACTTACTGTCCTTTCATAAAAAGATCTTCAGAGCCTTCTGTTCCTGCTCAGATGAAGGTTGTGGCATTACATGACCCTGTGCATCACTGTAATTTTGAAATTTCAACAATTCAGTGAAACTGAAAATAAGCTGAGAAGATGAGGTGTTAGATTCTGTTGTTTTTCTCTGCAATTCCTGCTCCTGGGGCTTTAATGAAGAAACAAAAAAAGCATAACTGCTTCCAATTATTTATCTGGTAGCAAGCATTCATATACTCCTAATCAGGCTCCCATCATCCAGTCTATTATCACATTTTGGAGTCTTTTCTTTCTGTGGGACAACCTGTGTGTCTACAAGACCATTTTCTAGTCTGTATGAAAGATATAGCTGCTGTAATAATTTTGACAAGTGAAAAAGCTCTCACCCATGAAGGCCTCTGAAGGCCCCACCTCTCCCTATGTACCTTTAAGGAGTGTCTGGACACCTGGCTCAAGGCTTGAGATTGTAGTACCTAGTTATAAAGAAAAAATTTACTGTGATGCTGAGTAGTGTGGTGCCTGGAGTTCCTTTCTAGTTTAGTACTATTTTTTACCAGGTGTCCATGACAATGCTAGATTTTCTTAGCACTTGTACTAGCCAATTTTATATAGCTCTGAAAATAAGGTGTCAAAGAAGACATCAAAACATGTTTATTTACAAATGCCTTAACTGGAACAAGCTCGTTGTTTTCCAATTTTATCCCCACGTGGAAACATACAAATATGAAAATATCTTCAATTCTTCCCTTGTAGCAATAGGTGGCAGTAATGATATCTACATTTGTCTGGATGGCCAGTGGGCTTTGGAAACACTGTATTTGCCAGTTTTACCTTAGATAAATGGTTGTAGTAGATATTATTATCCCAGGTTGAAGAAAATTACCTTTTTAAAATAAAGAAATCCTTTATCTAACCTTTCACATATCTGGGTATATATAGCCAGATAATAGTCTTCTTTGGCTACGTTCAGCTTCTGAATTTGCACAGATGCCAAATTAAAATAAAAATATTAAACACAAACTATTTCATTATATTGTTCTTATTGAATATCCAAAATTGCTTTACCACAGGGGTAATTATATACTGCAATAGCAAGAAAAATAGGCAAAGATTCTTAAATGTTATACAAGCTAGAAAGATTTGTCCAAAGGACACTGTGAATCTGTACTTTTTCTCTGTGCTGCATTGTATGATGCCTCGGACAATGGGATGAGAAAGTACCACTGCAGCCTTATAAACTGAGCTTTTACATAACAAAGCCCAGGATATATTATCCAGGATTTGTCTTCCAGACACAATGGTTCTTTTTCAACTAAACATTTACAAGCACAAACAACTTGCAGGTAATCTAATGGTTAGTTTTCATTTTGCCTGAAGGACTTAAAGTAATGACAAATGTGATATTCCTTTGCTAGAACAGTTTTCTAGAGTTTCCACAGTTAACGTTACACAGGCACAGGCCTTGGACTTTCTCACAGTTCTGAAGGGAACAAGTCATCAACACTTTGATGATGCCAGACATCACCACATTTCAAATGAAAAGCTTCTTCAGCCAAATGCTTCTTCAGATCACATGGAGGAGCCATGCAGAATCACCACAGAGCAGTAATTTTTGATAATCTCACAGGTGATGACTCCAATCTTTTCTGTGTTGTAGAGTCAAGTGTTACTGAGACCTTCTGTGTGTACAAGTGCAAGGCTCAAACCACTACGCATGAATCAGCTTTCAGGAACAGGTGACACCTCTGATAACCATGGGAAGGGCACGACTCATTAGGCATTAACTGAAGTGTGGCATTTGGAAAGAATTATCTGGTACAGCAGGAAAGCTTATACATTGCAATGGTGATGCTTCCTTCCATGCCCCTGTGTAGGGAGCTTTTGACTAGGAACAAGGGAGAACATAATCGGTGTGTACTCTGCCAGCAACTGCAGGAATATAAGTCTCCTTCCAGTAGAAGGCATAGGCCCTCTTCCAATTTTCACAGGCAGAAATCCATGTGCAAAACTAAATGAGAGAAGAAATTGATGACATTTGCCCTCTGCCTAAAGACAAATCAGGAGAGTATTGTTACTGATAAGCACATTTGGCTTTATCTGTTGAAAAAAGCCAGCATCAGAAGTGTGGTGTTTTGTAATGTCTGAAATTTATATAGCTGCTCCTTTGTTCTTCTCTGCATGAAATATGGAATAGATCCATTCAGATGCATCGCATCCCCAAGAGTTTGCTCAGCTTATCAGACAAATTCAAAAAGAAAATAAACAGAATTCCAAGCGCACAGGTGTGCTTGTCAGCCACTGTTTGTAATATGTAATTACTGTATAATATCCCTAATATTTACCTTAAACCCTCTACGAACTTCTATACCTAAAAGTTCATGGGCCACCTGCTAGAACAACCGTATCCACAATAATATTATCACATTATTTAACAGCTGTTTCCTTCATCCATACCATAGTGCAACCAATTACAGTGAACATGGCTGGCAACTAAAGTGTGGTTCAGCACGGTGCTCTTCACGTGCAGGGCAAGGAAATAAACAGCAGCTTCTGAAGGTTTCAGGATTTCAGCAAGTGCCCGGGCTCAGTGCAGCAGTGAAACTTCCCAATAAGCAGGTTTTCTGCTGATCCAAGTTCCCGCAGCACAGTGCAGCAGGGATAAGGGCTGCAGATCAGCAATCAGGAAACAAGGCTGTGTTGGTCGCTCTGATCTGAAGCCCCAAATCACCCTTACCACTGCCAGTGTCTCCTGCTGGCTTGTGCCTATGACATGGGTATAAGTATTTGGACCTTTATTCCTCAAACTGACCACCTCATATCCCATTATATACACAACCAGGACATATCACCAAGAGGATGTTGAATATGTTCCACAGACAAGTGAACTTTGATGTCCTGAATATGCTTCCCCTTCTGGGTCATTTTATAGATTTACGTAAAATGCATAAATTTTCTGTGGTAGACCAGGATGGGAGGTGCAGTCTATGCTAAAAAAGAAAATTACATTTCATAAATTATTAAAAAACTGACCTGCTACTACCTGAAATGTCAGTAGCATGTCCCACGATACTTTTCTATGTTGAGCTTCACGTATCTTGGGAAGCACTGTAATAAGTTACTTGTAAGAATAACTTTGTAGGCTTTTAAGAAGGAACATTTGCAAACAAACTCACAGAGCAATAAATGTGTGTATTACTGCATGTTGCTGTTTAGGATAGATGAGACATGACAGGCAACATTTGACCCAAACCCAACTCCCATTTCAGTATACTACCTTTCTCAGAAGTTTCCCTATTCTAGGAGATGTCAACAACGTATTGCTTGTTGCATGAAATAAAACAGCCAAGTATTTGAACTCCTCTTGAAGAATCTGGATAAGGAATTATATAGTGGCAATATTGTTTGAGCCCACAGACTGTAGTGCCAACATCCTGGTTAACTGGATTACTGGGCAAGAATATAGTAGGGTTGAAGGTGAGTTTAAACTAGACTCTGCAGAGAAACTGCTGTTACAGTAACTACTTGCACTGAAATGATTATAACGATTATTCTTGCTATTTATTCAAATGAAGATAGCTATGGGATTCTGATCTCAGGTTAAGACACTTGGATTAGGTTCTATTGTGAATTAGGCATCTATATACCATTTATAGTCAATGGATGTATAAACATCACAGTCATTGGAGTGCAGAAGCCGTTCAAATGACTGTCTATTTTTAGATGAACTGAAAGCTTTATAGATTCTGTTAGCTTTATAGATTTGTTGGCTAGGTTGGCTTATTTGGACAGACAACTAAAAAAACATAGTCTCCCTCATTTAAATCTTGGTGAACTCTGGACTAAGTTTTTAAAAACATAAGAAAAATCTTGCATGCTGTGTGGAATTCTGAAAACAACTGGGGATGTTCTCAAGTCAAATTAATGTGAGGTGTTATCACAGAAGTGCAGGCAGGTGTTTAAGCCTCTTGCAGGAGTCACACTTCGAGCACTCATTGTCTCGTTTGACGTCATCTCACACCACGAACAGCGCAATCCTTCATACGTGATTAATTATGCTGTATTTAAAACACCTTGCATGCTTAAGAACTCTTTTAGTTGCTGCCATCAAATAAAACGTACTGCTCATTTGCAGCATGAACCCTCTGAGGCTCTGTATTGTCTTCTGTCTGTGTGAGGCTTAGAGGGAGATGCCTGTGGAAGGAGCCCAAGAGTTCCTTGCTTCCCTCCAAGGCGGGTGGCCTTCACAAGCTCAGCTGTTTGTGGCATACAGGGAACCTGGCACTGCCACACAGAGCTGCTTTTGTACAACTGGAGCCACATTTCAGCTTGGGTAGTTAACATCTTGTCTCATGTAAGGAAACTGGTGACCAAGTGTTCCATAGGAGGGAACAACAGGCAATGACCGAGCCCATTAACTGAAGAGTTACAGTGGTCTGATGTATAGATTCAAAAATCTAGACAACTAAGGCTTAATAATTCCATTTCTCAGCTGTAGATCTCATATGCTACTCTTTTTTGACACTGTCTCTTCCAAAAGCAAATATTAAACAATAATGATAGGATAAAAGACTGTTTGCTGGAAATGTACTTCCTTAAGTACATGCTCATAATTCTTAGTTTCAGCAGCGGAGGTACTCTGGGACTCAGGGAAATAAGCTGGTACTTTAATTAGTGTTAACTCTCTTTACATATGTAAGTGCATGTGTTTGCATTGGGGTGCATCTGTAAAGCATTTCTGTGGCTGAGGAGATTTGCAGAAAAGAGTTGAAGGAGCACCACCAGGGGAAAATTCTGCAGCATCTCAAATTAAGAGGCAAGCTGTGACTCTCTGTGGGTTTTAAAGGCAGAACTCTAGATAACTAATACGTTTAATTAGCATAAAAGCTGAAAAATGCAGCATCCTGGCAATAGGTTTTCCTCTCAGCAAGTCTTGTTAAGTGGCTATATTAGTAATTGTTACTGATTATTGACAATACATCAATTATTTTTTGTTGGATTGCATTCAAAATAGACCTCTGACACTCATTGAGTAGTCCTGTTGATCTGATATTTTTAATGAAGACCATATCTTAATTATTGTAGCAACATGAGAGAGAAATATAGGAAATACAAAACTGCACTTCCCCACATCATCACCTTTTCTAGAAATACACAGAGAGATTAATCCTTATGTCCATGTATTAATTTTTATCTGCAGAGCTCTGAGCAGAGGTTTTCACAGCTGGTAAATAAATCTGTTTGACCCCTACAACAACAAAGAAAAACATACTCAAAACCATTCAGCCTTCAGTAAATCTTATCCTGCTGACTGGGAATTCACATACTGCCACCAAGCCCCTATTTTCTCTGTTACTGCACCCCTATGTTCACTCTCTCTGGCCACTCCTAACTTTGGCTTTTAGGGCCCGACTCTTTCCATAGCAGTTTCCTCTTGCCCACATCCTACACCACACTCTGCACTCCCTGGTCATTTCCTCAGCCATCCTAGTCCCCCTCTGGACATCTCTGCCCTACCTGATGCAGATAGATGATGTCCTTTTTTTGGTACCCTCAAATCCTAACTTACCATCAATTTCTCTTTTATTGCTCCTGTCTCTCCAAAGAGTAGCTGTCCAAAATATTTGCAATCTAAACTCAGCCTGAAAGCAGAGTAAAGACAGTATCTGAGTATAGAAAGAGGGCCCACAGCTTTATCATAAAACCCTCACATTTATCTTCTAATGTATCTGTGTCCATAATTAAAACCCCAAACCTAGAAAAAAAGTGACATGTACACTAAGAGCATCACTGAAATAAACTTTGAGACTATAACATGATTAGACACAGAGTAGTCACTCAGTCTGAAAGGCAAAAAAAAAGAGATGGTCCAGTTTTGTATTGTTTTTTTCTTAGGCTAGAGAGGAACTCCTCTGCATTCAGAACACTACCAAAGTTTCACGTTTATAACAAAATGAAGAGATAAATGTCTGAATAAAAATGGCAGCCAGTGGATGGAGGCTATTTCTCATTCTTCTTAGTCAGACTGTAGAGATGATTTTGATCATCACTGTAAGAATGACCTAATTAATCTGAAACCAATTTAATAAATTCTGGTTTACTGAATGTGCACTGCCTACCAAGTGCTGTTCCCACCTTGCAAGGTCCCAGTTTGGCATTCTATTTTAAGGTCTTTCCCTGCTGCCAGCATTTCTTCACGTGCAAGAGCACCACAGCTGCTGAACTGCAGGTTTGCCTTGTCTCCTCTGCTGCAGGAAAGCACAATTATCCACACTGCATTATCCCGGGAAATTCCCCTGGGATAAATGTAAGCTGTGTATGCACATGTTGGGAGAAGCAGAGGCTCATCAGTAGCACTGTCTGTCATAAAACATCAAAGCTTTTGGCTGCTGTGCTTTCTCCTCTTGAAAACCTATCCAGGGGAGTTGGGACAGGATTTTACAGAGAATATAGGAATGTTTGAAAATAACCTTGAGGGAGTGTCCTGAAGAGCATCCAAGGAGGGGTATAGAGAAGAAATGCGAGGGAAAAAAATTGAAAAGGCAAATTCAGCATAACAAATCTGATGGCAATTTTTATCTTAATTGCAGTCCCTGCTCACAAGATGATTTATTTTGAAAGAACCTGTCAGATGATCACAATTACAACTCTCACTCTTTCTCATCTCTCAGTATATCTGTGAAGTCAAAAGTTGTACAAAGGAGACTACATCTCACCTGAAATATTAAAGCTGTACTGAAAGCTGCTGAATGCATTTCAAAGGCATGAAGGAAGCTCAAATTGCAATATCCATTAATGAAATATCTTCTGCCACACCATGAACAGTTCGCTCAACTCCTGAGATACAGAAGACTACTGCAGGCATGAAGAAATCAACTAAAAGTGCACTTTTTCCTAAGTCTTTTTTATTTTGCCATATATTAGAAAAACATACATTGTAAGGAAATCTCCAAGGGAATGATAGAATACTTTTATGTATGTGTTGATCATTCAAGCTGAAAAAAATGTTGCCACCACTGAAGCAGAAACAGGAGAAAGAAACAATTGTCCATATGCTGCTCTTGGTTCATACTTTGCTTAGCATGAAATTTACAGTCTTTTTCCATATTCCCTTTCCCATCTACATACTTTAATCAAAGATTTTAAATTTCTTCACTGACTGCAAGCAAAAAAAGACTCAGGCACATTGCATGCAAATCTGCCATTTCAGTGAAGAGAATATGCTGCTCAGAGTCATGGTGTTGTGAAATTTCCAAGATACAAAGATATTAGAAAGCTTACAACATTAACACTAAGGCTTTGGGAAAAAAGGGATTAATGTTGTATCACATATGGTTAGCTTTTGTTCTCTCCTCTGTTAGTTGGGACTTCACATCTTTGCTCATTTGATCTCTCTGGATCAGCCCTTCCTCCACCTTCAGACGCATGGAGGGGTTGGGGTAGGACGTGGAAGGTCACAAAACCAGGGTAAGCCAGGCAGTGCCATATGAGACAGTGCATACAGTTATGCCTCTGTAGAAGGAGTCCCTCATCATTTTAATTGCTTAGTAAAAATGATTTGCATGTAGTTATTAATACTCTTGATTATTATATTTAGCATAACAGTATCAACATGCTATTAATATGGTGGTCTTTGCTAGCATAGATCAGTTGGGAGCAGGCATCTATACTAAAATCACTTGAAGCTTTAAAGCAAAACCAAGAAATTTTTAAGGGATTTCTGTGAAAGAAAGATATCTCTGATAACTGGCCACAAAGCAACTAGCAATATGCTAAGGCAGAAAACTGGCATTAACCAGATCAGATTTGTGGATGGAGACCTGACATAATCTTGAATATAAAGCTCTGCTTTAGTTCTTTCAGCATCTTCTGCTTCAGTGTCTGAATGTCTAAAAATGATTCATGATAAAAATTTTAATACTGAGGAGTGGGGGAAGGAAGGAAACAAAGAATTTAATTTTATTATCCATCAATAGGATGCTAAATTGTGGAGATGAGGGATATGTAGCATATTAATACACAGTGTGTGCCCTAAAGACTTCTTTTCCTAAAAGGGTAGGTTAATGTAAAGGGATTATGAAAGAAAACCAGGAAGGGAAAAGCAGGAACATAGACAGGTGATGACAGCTGATTTAAGTGAGGGCGCAACTAATGTGTTTGTGGTGTACACAGTACAATAGTTGGTTTTCTTATTGATTGCTTCTCTGTTTAAAAACAGACACCCTGACAAGCGTAGATATGATCTAGACATAAAGGTGTGTATGCCATGCATTTAGAAGAAAGAGTTACTAATTCTTCTAGAAAGAATTTCAAACAATGCTATCTAAATCATAATTTTTATACACTGATTTAAAGGTTTCCCTGAATCCTCCCCCACTTCATTGTCATTTAGCTGCAACCAACAAAATAAACAAGAGAAATCTCTAAAAATCACAATGCCATCACTAGGGCATTGTGGACTTAGACATGTCTAGATCATATCTACACTTGTCTGGGTGTCTGATTTTAAACACAGAAGGAATCAATAAGAAAACCAACTACTGTGCTGTGTACACCACAAACACACATCTAAGATGGCCTTGATTGAGGTTATCTTTGGCCACCAGGTTTGTTACCTAATGCAAGATGGTTGGCCAAGCTCAGTCTATAGGTCAGATGTTCCATCTCCTACCATTGACCAGACATGTAAATTTAAAATTATCTAGGGCTTGTGAGATGAGTTTTCCTTGGCTAAACAATAATGTCATATAAGCACACTCCTACAATGTTACGATAATGAGAGAAGGAAGATGAAAGAAAGAGCCAAGAGGTGACTTCATCTACTCACTTCATAACTGTAAGGAAACAAGCAATTCCCTGCTGGCTTCAGTGAGGGTCTCTCAGCCATGGGGTATTGAAGGAGTGGGGGTGTCATGGGTGTCTTCTGGTATTTCACCTCAGTGAGGAAGGGAGAGCACATCAGGCCCACAATAAAAGATTGTATCTGTGCCACTGGCAGGAACTGGAGCACCTGATGGGGCGTCATGCGCCTCAGAGAGTTCCCTGTGTCTCTTTCCCGATACAGACTGTTTTACTTCATTAGCACTTTAGTCTCTGTATATGGAAATCTCAGTATATTTCGAAACCATCTTCATTTATTAGCAGTATCTCATCTGGTATATCAAATAACTTTTTCTGTAGCTAAACAGAAGTAAAATTAATTTGTTCTTGTAGGGAGCGAACTCTGTTCAGAAGTTGAAAGGCTTGTTCTCTGCGCATTTGTATGTTGTGGTATCTAATTCTTTGTTCAGTGCATGACTGAAATTTAAATACCCTTTGTGCCTAGAATTTGTGAATCACTTTCTTTTATCATCAGTACTGGCTCATAAGCATTCAGCGGGTTTTCAGGGCTTTATAGTTTGCATGGTGCTTCTTTTTTGACTGGTTTTGATATGTTTGCTGATTTACTTCTCTTACGTAGCTCCTTGCTCAGTTCCTGTAATTTTTCCTTGGAATAATGTGGGCTAGCATTTCTTTAAGGAACAAAATAAAATGCCATGGAAGAGATATGGGAATATGAACTAAGAAAATTCAACGGACAAGACTCTTGATCTGCTATGATCTTTGATAGTGTTTATGAATGGTAGTCTTATTATGGTTATTTTTTCCCTAGGTCATCTGCTTCAGACCCTATTACATTTTTTCTTCATCTGCACAGACTTGTCAGAAAGTAAAAGACTATTAGTATGAGCAGAAATCTGTAAGGAACTGTGTTTTATTATGTCCAGCTAAATCTCAGGTTGGCATTATTCTGTCTGAGACAACTGTGAAAAACTAGGGGCAAATTTTCCATTTCCAAGTAATTTTCAAACCTATTTACTGCTTACATACTAAATGGAAAATGTTATGAAGGGAACACTTTTAAGTAGAGTTTGTTCTTTTGCTGTATGTTGTTACAAGCGAGACAGGGAAGGCCCATTTTAAAGAAGTGTCTCATCATTTAGATATAGTATCTTATTTCACCCGACGGTTGGACACCTTGAAAGGCTCAGTGATAACAAACAAACAGGTCCAGTTCTGAACAAAGAGTACCCCTTGTCTAGCTGGTAGCAGCAAGACACCCTTACCCTGCAGTGGGTCAGCTGGCAGAGGAAAATGCAATGCTCAATTTGCCTCCATTTTCCATTAGCTTTTGCCCACCCTGCACTGCTATTGAGTTACTCAGAGATGGAAGAACTCCTGGTGCTGTTCTCCATTGGAAGCAGAACTTGGAGGAATGGAAAACAGACTGGTGATCACAGTAGCCACATGGCACAGACCTGCCAATCCAGGCTGATCCCAGTTACACTGTGCTCAACAAAAATTGTTATGTATTCTTATATATGTACACATACACACATGAATAGTTTTCCATTAAATAAACCTCACTAAAATAAAAGTGTCCTGGGCACGCAGATCAAACAGCTAGTCCAGCATCCTAAAATTGTGCTGGAAGGTTACTGCAATTTCCATTCCAGACATCTGCCACATCCAGCCTCCTCTCTAAGCAGATGAAAACCAATGGAGCCAGACGATGATGAAAAGTTGTGAGGGCAATGCAGTTAACACTTGCCCCTTAGAAAGAGAAAATGTGATTTTTTCAGCATGAGCATGTTACCAGGGCAGCAGCCACAGCATTGCAGGGCCAGCACTGCTCCGAGCCAAGGCTGTAGCTGCAAGAACATCCTGGAAGGGACAACACTGGAGCTACTGCCGGAAGAACTCACTGAATGGAAATGGGCAGCCTGCTTTGGTGAGGAGGCAGGTGGTTTTATTGAAATGTATGAACAGCAACATTTGTGAAAGGAGGAGGTTGAGTTACTCATGGCTGAAATAAGTTTATGCAGCCTTTGATGGGAAAACTTTTGTCCAATACATTATTCACTGTCATTATACAACCAGTTCTGGAAAGAATGTGTTTAGTCATACCATCTTGAAACGGCAGAATGCCAGATTTGATCCAAGAGTTGAGAATGTTTGAGAAGATGTATACTGAAAGAACCTTTCTGTGTGTACTGGGATCCAAGGGTCTGTAAGAAACAGCACTCATCCAGCTTTAAATAGTTATTTTTTCATGTAAGAAATGAGGATAAATAGAATTACAGAGGGCTGTGAGAAAATAAGGTTTTTTGGTGTAACTCTTACCTGTGACCAACAATCTCAGTATTAAGTTAGCTGTTGTAAAAGTTAAGTGAAAAATTTACCCAGAATAGTCTTCAAATAATAGCCTGAAACTTAGATCTTTTCTTTTTAAAGTTTATATAATTCTGGGTGAATATCCATGTAAATGCAAACATTTACAATAGAGCTGTGAGACAGTGCATCATTCATTATTGTGCCGTAATAAATAAATCCACTATTGCAGAATTATGCATGACAAATTTGGATTTTATACACATGGATGTGATTAATAAAAATTGCAAGTTTCATAAATACACCAGAACAGTAGTGGGTTTTACTCTATTTATGGCTAAATTTGTCCCTGCAGTAACAAGAGTCCTATTGCTGAAATGATTGCCACATTCAAAGTACACACCACAAACCACATCAACAAACACAGAGGCATTGCAAGGCATCTCCAAGGGGAACTGGCATGGTACTGATCTGTACACTTCTGCATCCATTCATACGTGCCTGGTAATTCCTGACCCCTTCAGTACCATTTCCTTTTGTAGCAAACTCCTGAGGCCACAGGTTAACCTAGAAAAACCCATTCTGTCTTGTTGCTGGATGCAATAGTAGTGGAAACCTGAATACATTTCATACACAACTGTATATTAGGAGGAGTTAAGCTCCTGATTCACATCCCATATATTCAGTTCTTTATGATACTGCAGTTTGAAAATCCACCTACCCAGTCTGATAAATCGCCTCACTATTCTTTCTCTGTAGCCAAGATGAAATTTAGGAGCAGGCTCTCTCAATGACTCTCTTACTTACTAACATTCTTTTTCCATTTTGCTGCCAACACATTCATTTTAAAATGAAAGATCTAATACAGTTTTGTAGGTTAGCATGTGAATGCTGACTGGAAGCACTTGGTAACAATGATATTGCTGAGGTCTGCTACCACAAAGTGTAAACACCAAGCAGATCACTGATTTCATCTCCAAACGAGATGGTGTGTTTGCAATGATAAAGGAATGACTAGATGTCTCCTCACTGTGCATCACTGTTGGCTCTGCTCCTGAACGAATTTAAGTCAGCGCTGCGCCCTTGATGCCAGAAATGCTACAGAGATTTAAGGCAGCTGAAGACTCATCCCACAGACTGCTGTTCCAGGTGGTGGTGAGATAGAAAGCAGAATGTTCTGGGACTCACCTGGCTAAATAACATGTTCACTGGTGTGTGGATCATTTGTGATTTTGTGGTAAGTGGTGAGAAGATGAGAGGCAAAAGACTCCTCGTGCCACAGTTGGGTGATATGGGCAGTAAGCAGTGAAGTGGGACAGACACACTCAGATCTCAGGTCTGCCAGCTTCAAAATAAATACCTCTTCTGTAACACAACAGAGTCCTGAACCAGATCCCTAGACAACAATCCTAGCTAACCAGTCAGTGAGACTCACCGCAGGCTGGGAGAATGCTATTTTGTTTCATCTCTTTCTGTCAAAACTTTTGGTGCAGAGTGAAAGCAAAAACCAAACCCCAGAACTTGCCCCCAAATGGAGCCAACAACCAGCTCTGGACGGCTACGCCTTCCCCCACCTCAGTGCAAATCAGCAAATGTTGAACCACTACGAATCAAAGAAAAAAAACAAGTGTTTACTTGTCATGATTAAGTAATACAAAAGAGATCAAAGTGTCAAGCCCAGTTTCATGGTGGGACCATGACACGGCAGACAGCGTCACAAAAAACTGTGAGCAACCACAACTTCAATCCAGTCCTTCATTCTTTCAAGACATCTGCCACCTTTCACAGACTTTTCTGTGATACATTTTTAAGCTACAGACTTCTAGCAAAATACAAGTTTTGATTACAAACTGGATTGTCTCATGAATATTTTACCATCCTATTTGCATAAAAGAGCTCATCGATTTTTTTTCACCAAGAACATTCTTTAAGGCATTAGAAACAAAGGTCAGCTGTAATTCTGAGCTCTGCTTTTAAAATATTCACTGAGAAAGGAAAATTTATGCAAAATACATGGAAATGTATGAAAATAGTAACAGTGTAGTAAAGAATTTTCTTGCGATATTTGCAAGTTTTATTATATTCGGAGTTTTAATTGCAAGCAAAACAAGTGTTGCAATGTTTACTGGAATTTTGTCTTGCACAGTTTCAGTAACACAGAATACCCACATACCATTGCATCTCTGCTCAGATAGATTTCATGCTGACCATTCCTCCTCTGAAAGTCAGACCATACTTTATATTGTATCTATTGCAAAATCATGAGGCAGCTCTGGCAAGTGGATGGGATGAAAACTCTCAATTAATGTATTTGAAGGAATTTTTTTATACTGGACTTTGGAAACTCTATGGCACAGCTTAGTTTAGTTTGATCTCTGAATGCCACATCTAGGTTTTGGATACACAAAACTTTATTTTTGCCTTCATACCACTCTAAATCAGAAAAGATAACCCTGAATTTAGCCTAAAGAGTAAAATAAAGGTTCGAGATCATAATTTTATAATTTCATAGTTCCTGTGCTAACATAAAAATAGAAGTTATCCCTTCTGCTTCAGTTAAATGCCAAAATGTTTAAGGACAACAAACAGACCCTGATTCCTGACACCTTTTTTGAAATGAATACTATCTTTGCTTCTGTATGGCAGAAAACCCAACAGATTGCTGTAAAATAAAAAGTGCAAAAAGGATGCAGCTTCTATCATTGTTCCCACTGATTTGTACTATTATTCCTATTTCCCCACCTCTCTTCCTCCTGACCTTCATGCAGATGCTGCAAGTAAACAAATTATTCTTAGCTTTAGGTTCTGTAACCATTGTGTGATGTTGTTGTGGGAAGCTCTTGTACTGGATTATGATTACAACATTTTTGTGTTCAGTAACATTGGGGCACTGGAGAATTAAAAATAAATTAAAAGCAGTCAGGATGCTATTATGGGTTGTGTTTAGTGTTTAAAGACCATAGCAAAAAATTTAAGTCATGGTATGAGATGAGAAGAAGAAAAGGGCAGTATGAGAAGGATACTGAATGGCTACTGAGTGGCTGTGGACAGAAAGAAAGCACTTTAAAAAAACCCTTTCAGAGCCAAATTCCACCCTTGAATAGCAACGTGAACTTTTCAGAGGTTTTGAATAAGCAGAACTATAAAATCAGATATGTGATCAAATTCCTCTGCTTTGCCAAAAGCAAGCAGCCCATTCCTCAAATGAAATTCACTTACCTGTGAATGATGTGGTATCTCTGCAAATAATCCAAGGAAAGCGCCAGCTCACAAATGTACAGTTTAACAGTTCCTTCATTAAAGTGGACGTTCTGCTGCAAATGGTAACGCAGGTCACCTCCGAGTAAGAGATCAACCACCATGAACATGTCTTCTTCATCTTGAAAGGAATACCTGGAAGAAAGAGTTACAGCTGAGATCTCAGGGCTGATGATGTAGTCACAGCCGTGCCTTGAGGTGGCTCTCATTAAGGAGATCCTGGTAAGTCCCCGATTTGCTCAAAAGGCATGCACAGAAAGGAATTCTCACTGCTGTGGTCCAGGCTTCGATTGTGGTGGGACTCTGCATATTTAAGCATTGTGCTTTTACCCCAGTGATAACTAAGTACCATGCAGATGTTCACTCACTCCTCTTTGCCCCAGTGGGTTGGGGAGGAGAATCAGAAAAAAGTAAAAACTTGTGGGTTGAGATAAGAACAGTTTAGTAATTGAAAAAAGTAAAGTATAATAATAGTACTAATGATAAAAAGAGTAAAAATTGCAATGAAAAGGAGAGAAAGAAAGAAAACCTGAGAAGAACAAATGATGCATAACACCAGTGCTCACCACCCCCTGACTGATGTCAAGCCTGTCCCCCAGTGGGGATCAGCCCTCCCCATCCAAATCCCCCAGTTTATATGACCATGATACTTTATGGTGTGGAATATCCCTTTGGACAGTTCAGATCAGCTGTCCCAGCCATGCTCCCTCCTGGCTCCTTGTGCAGCTCCTCACCGGCAGAGCATGAGCCACTGAAAAGTCTTTGACTTAGGGTGGGCCCTACTGAGCAACAGCCAAAACATCAGCGTGTTATCAACATTATTCTCACACTGAATTCAAAACACAGCACTGTTCTAGTAAGAAGACAAACAATTTTATCCCAGCTGAAACCAGAACATGAAGGCAAGCAGAGCTTGAACTACTGCCATACTACTGTCTTATTTTAAACATGGATTAACACCTAAATGTTGATTTAAAAGTATTTAAAATACCTTTAAGGTTTTTACATTCTTAAATAACCATATACTCATTCAGGTGACAAAATGGCTTACAAAATAGTACCAATAAAAGGGAAAGCCTTGAAACACACTTGGTATTTACACACATACAGCTCTAGTTCAGTGCTTATGGAAAGTATCCTGGCAGCATTGAGAGCTGCTGTCTCAGGGGTATTTTCCAGATTCAATAAATATACACAATGTTCTATTAGCTGAGTATTTTTTACAGCTTGCAGCGTAGGTCCAAATTCAATAAGGAATAAAACTGCAATTTTACTGCCTAACAATACATATTTTTTTTAGTCAGCAGCTTATATCTTATAAAATGACAGAGTCTTCATGGTTATTGACTGAATTCTTCTGGACTCTTTCCCAGAACTGCCCGCTGAACACTCTGAGGACCAAATTTTGATATGATTTAAATCCTGTAAATCCAAAGGTGTAGCCAGTCAATGTACAGTATATATACACATATATAGTGCTTGGGCAAGCAGGAATTTCCATGTGTTTCTACTTACCTTGGCTATGCTGCCACTGCTCTGTTTTATGCGGTCTGAGTGAACCAACAGAAACTCCCTGGATTTCGTTTCTAAATGCAACTCTATAAGATATAGTTTTTTAGTTTTCCCAAATGGGGATTGGTAAATACCTTATTTCTGATGTGAAATCACTCTTTTCTTAGAAATTGTTTTAGAATTAATTTTGATGTGAAGTTATATTATTTTATACCAGATATATATGGACTACTGAGAGGTGATCCACAATGATAGTGCCTCTTCCATCACCTTTGCTCCCATGAGGTTTGTAATATATGTTGGCTACAGATGTGATTCAGTACTCCCAAACTGTAAAGTTTATGCCAAGGAAATGAAAAAGAGTGGGCTTCCAGAAAATCTGTGCACACCCTTCCCCCAGAGGCAGAAAAGTCTATATTGCATTATTTTAATTGACAGTTACGTACAGTTTCACATTCATTCCCAGGCTTGCACTCACTGAAATGAGGCACTGCTTAGGGGTTGTCACAGATGGTTCATTTTGAATTTAATGCTTGCTATTCTTTCTGAACACAGTTCTGAGAAGTGACTTTCTCTCACACTCTGCTCTTCTGTTGCATTACTGTGTGACTGCCAAATGCCAGGAGGGGAAAGTCATTTTATTTGCATTAAGCTTACTTCTCAATAAGTCAAACCTCTGAAGCAAAATGGTAAAGTAGGTGGCACATGGTGTCTGCTCACCTCTAGAGAGGCAGAATTTTGTAACACACAAACACATACACAGGTTAAAAACCCAGAAGGCTTCAAATATATTCAAATTCCTCCAAGTATTGTGCGTTACTGAACCTGGAGCAATTGCAGAAGCAAAGCTTAAATGTGTAGTTACATTTAAGATTTTTTTTTCTTTTTTGACACTGCTTTTATTTTAAGTGAAGAAATTGTAGCACTGAGCAGAGGTAAAATCATCATCATAGAATGGCTTGGTTGGAAGGGGTCATAAAAATCATCTATTTCCAACCCCCCTGCCGTGGGCAGGGACAACTTGCACTAGACCAGGTTGCTCAAAGCCCCATCCAACCTGGCCTCGAACACTTTCAAGGATGGGGCAGACACAGTTGCTCTGGGTGCCAGTTCCAGTACTTCACCACCCTCTGAAAAATGTTAATTTTTCCTTTCAGTTACCACTTGAGTAAGAGATAGATTTTGTTTGTTTCCTTTTTATATTTAAAAAAAAAATTAAAAATTGAAAAGAAATTGCAGATTGAAAACTCTACTTAAATGATAAGTGAAATACTCTGTCTTGTCTGGGACTAAAGAGCACTCCTGGTACCTAAAATCATATGACTACATGTCAGTAGAAATGATTCTGATGCAACTCTAGTCTTGAGATACAAATGTTCTTAGTCATTTTTTTGGGCAGAGCGTGAAAGCAGGGTAAAGGGTGACTGCTGAGAACATGCTTTTAAATCCAATGATTCTTCCCTTTTTTTGGAAAATTATGAGTATGTTTCAAGGTGAATGTTCAGTCTAGACAAAAGACCCATCAGAACTATCCAGAAATAAATGTGAAATCTTGTTCACGTCCAGATGAATGCTAATACTTGGTGGAACAGGCTTTTCACTCCAAGCATGTTTTTCAGCTGATGTACTCTGGTTTTCCGTGCTTGTGAGTGGGGAATGGTGGTCCTTTGTCACCTCCTAGGCAAGCTTTGATACATCTGTAATTGTTAATGATTTAAAAGAGAGATCAAACAAAGCCTTCCTACAGGGCTCAACCAATCCCCACCCATTCACTGCCTTGGGACTCTCAGGGCCTCAGGCATCTCTGGGAATCCAGGCTGGGATGACAACAGATGGGTTTTGTCCAGGGGCTGTCAGATTTGCTAGTGAATCATTGGTCTCCTGCTACTATGCCTTGCCTCTCAGGTAAACACATGAAGTGCAATCCCTACAGACAGAGCTGCAAAGCTTCCAGAAGTGACTGTACCTCTAGAACAAAGTATTTTGAACCCAAACAGAAAAACCAAAACAAAAACCCAAATAAACAAAACCCTCAACATAACCAAAAGAAACCCCAAAAACAGCAAAACTAAACTGAGAGGTATTCAGAAGTATGGCTAATGTTTGCACTAGGCAGCCTTCCCACATGGGACACTTTTCAGATTTGTCTGGGCCATCTTGTCTAGATCATGATTTGCTAAGAAAAGTTAGAGCAGATGATCCTTGAGATCCTTCCACCCTGGTATTCTATGATTCTGTGATCTTTCATGACCTGTGGGTGGAGCACAGGTCAGTTTTATTTGGATGTTGAAGGTAGAATGACACACACCAAGACACAGCGGTTGCGAAGCTCAGTATATCCTCTCTGATGTTCTGTTCTGTCACTCAGAGCCAGAGTTGGTTTTTTACATTTTTCTACTGATATGTGTCTGTGGTAACTCTGCTGACCCTGCCAGAAGTGTTGTGCATACTAGTGTGGTTAAGACACAAGCTGTATAGGCACGGTTTGAAAGAATATGTGCATGGACATGTTCAGTATGTCAGCAGATTTTTTTCACCCTCTCTAAATTCTATCACACCTGACACACATCATGCTAATCTTACACCCGTTCTCATGGATAATGGTGTCTTCCCTGCACAGTTGATCCAGTTGGGTCAAACCTTCATGGGTGGCGTTTCTCTGACTGTCTGGAGCAGACTATGGTGTGATTAAGACCATTCCAAGATATTTTCTGGAGGGTAAATAAGTTCATCCCCGTGAAAATATGTGTCTATGACCTAGAGGAGAGCTTGGGCATGGCAAACAGGAGAAGGTCTCTGGAGCTGATAGACACTCCACTAAGCAGATCCTGCAGATACTAATTTCTAAGCTACTGAATGCAGAGCAGGAGTTTCTCCAGGTCCTGCTGTGCAGCTGGATAAGAAATGGCATTGTTTTCCTCCTACCCTGCCTTAAGGACTAACAGGACTTCATGTACCAGCTTAGACAATTTGGTTTGTCATGGTCACAAGCAATCTAGTCCCATGTCTCTCTCCCCCCCACAAATCCAGTATTCTTTCTCTACATAAGTGTACTAGTTTGAAAACAAACCAGTGAGAGATCGCAAG
>QWTY01027944.1:0-18717 GCA_008033365.1 Pseudorectes ferrugineus
AAAACAGCTATCACTTTGACTACACTGGATCTATTCATTTTTCTCAGGGATGTAACAATTAAATAGATCTATGAAGAACTGAGTATGAGGCCCTCGAGGTCATACTGGACGTGTTTTCTCAGTTTGCTCATGCTGAGCTAAAAAGCTGTTGTCTAAAGCAGTAGCAGCAAAAAGAAAATGCATTAAAAAAAAAAAAGCAGGCTCCTGTGAATTTATGAGGAATGCATCACAAAGACAAATATTTCAGCCATGCAATTCCATTCGGCCTTTTCAGCTGTGTGTCCATAGCAAGTCAACGGCTAAATTGAAAAATCAATTCCAATTTAAATTATTGGAATAAAGAACACCAGGAGTCAGAGATAAAATGGCTTTGTTCTCTGAGATCCTTTTTAATTGGAAAGTTATTTCTTCAGGGTATTCTAATGGTTCTGAGGAAAGATTGCAAAACAAAGTTGATCGGCTGGGGGAAGGTTAACAGCTAATGTGCTTTTCTTGCTGCACAGCAGCCTCCTGTCTTTATGACAGCCTCCATCGTATGTGAAAAGAACCATGATTCTAAATAATTTGATACATGTGACTGTAGTTTCTCCTTCCGTTTCCCAAAGAAATCCTATAATGGATGTTACTCTGACATGTTCATAGCAGCCTGACTGACATTCTGACCAGAATTTCTTTGCTTACAGGTGTTTATATGGTCATTTGCTTAAACCTTCCATGGTGCTGAGTGGTTTTGCTGAAGATTAATATGGTTTTGTAAGCATCAGAGATATTTTAAATAGCACAATGATAGCTGTACATATGGAAAGAATTTTCCTTTTTTTTCAAGACTGTTGAAACAATAACCAAGGTGGACTATCAGCTATTACAGGTAGAAAAACTGCAGAGAAACTGATTACAGAGAGGAAATAGGATTATGTTGTCATGGGGCAGGGTGAGAAAGGAAAGACAAGTCCTTTCTGGGAAGAAGAAAAGAGAATTAGTAAAAAGTCATTATGCTTAAACTAAGACAGAGCAGAAAACAAAGCCTTCCTTCTCATATAACCAACATCTAGAAGTGTCATGGTTTAGTTATAACATCAGTGTAACCTTTGCTCTGTCAGCAGGAAACTGTTTAGGGCAGCTGTAGATTAAAAATCTTAAACGGGCATTTAATTTGAAATTAATAAAACAGTTATGGTATGTGTTAAGAAAAGTTACTGAGGTTTGCTTAGTATATTTAATTAGTGTAAAAGAGATAAATCTAGTTGCCATGTAATGAACTGAGAACTGCAGATACAGTAAATGTGTACTTACGTTCCTATTATTAATGCATTAAACTTGTAAGAATGTTTAGGAATTTAATTAGCATTTAATAAGATAGCTATAGCAAATTACAGTAGTTAGATGTTAAATGTAAATTAATATTTTTAGTATTTAATTGATATTAACTAATTAATTACTGTTTATTACATGGCAACTAGATTTATCTTTTATAGAGTTATTAAATCTAAATTAGAAGTTCTATTTTAAGTGGCCTCTACTCAATTAAAAAAATACAGTATCTGGGATTATCAGGGTTTACCTTCATGAAGAAATTGGGTGAGCTTGGTATATTAAATCTAAAACATAAATTATATAGCATATAAGTAGATTAAGTATCTTCACACAGGGGGAATATTATTCATGTGCCTAATCCCAAGAAAATGAAATTATTCAACTGACTAAAAACCTTTTGTGGAAGTATTCCCTGAATTAGGCATCAGAAAGGAAAAAATTTTCCAAAAAAATGTTTTGAAAGATCAAAAAAAAGTTTTCTCATCCTGTTTGGAACTAACTTTCCTATAGCTCAATGACATGTTAGAAAAGGGGATAGACATGAGGTTTTCAAAGGTCCTCTACAAAGGATAATTGCTTTTAAAAATCTCACCACAGACAACAAATTATGGATTTTGGATGTGGAATACTTTGGAATTTCTAGTCTTTACTTAAAAGGGAATTACACTGCTCTGCATCCACATTTGCATCTTATACTGATAGCTATGTAGTACTGACACTAAGAAATAGTTTCTACACAAATAATGACAAGAGTTTATAAGAAATTATTTCTGAGAGGGAAACAATTTACACAAGGAAAAGAGAATGTGTGCTAAGGCATCTATTCCACTGGTATGCCAAACAAGAAGTTGCTGTCAGCTCCTGGGTCAATATTTCAATAAAAGGCTGAGGTACCTAAAGCATAAATGAGAGGAGTTTGGATATCAACTTAAACTCAGCTTGTGACCTCCTTTGTGATTTGAAAGTCCTACAAGTGCTTGCCCAGACATGGACATAGGCAGAACTTTGATACATGAGAAATACCACATAGTCATTTGTCCAGCATGTAAGGCTGACTGGGATGCCTCAGCTGGAGTTGTCAGAAGCATTAGGACTTTCAGGGAATTCATTTCAGTCCCTGAGCCTTTTGTTCTACAGCTGTGAAATATGGAATATTTTTACACTTGTGGAATAATCTCCTGTTTATTAAAAAAATTATTTGTAAAGCCTAATTTATCTAAAAATTCTGCAATCCTTGTATATTTTATTACCTGTGTTTTTTTTATTTATGTCCTTCTAGATAAGAAATAAAGATAGCAAAATCAGACTACAGAAAGGTCTCTGGGGGGGTCTTTAAATCATAGAGATTGTAGAGAGTTGCAAAAAAATGTTACACTCTGATTTTTTTTATTACATTTATTGCTGTCTGGATCCTTTTAACCTTTAAGAATTTTATTGTAAAGCTACTCTGGCCTTTTATAGTTTTTTTTCATTTTCTCTTGTTATTAGAATAATACTTTCTTGTAATTTAATCTTAGTACTTCTATATGTCAGTTTCTCCTCTACAGACATATTAAACTACTTCTCATTGCTATTATCTCAATATAAATAAAAACCTGATTTTACTCAAATCATCAGCAAAATGCAAATGGAACTGAGTAGGCCAAGGATTTTGACTGTTCTTTAGTTCTCTACTATTCTGAATTCTCCATTATGGTCCACTTATACTACTGGGTTTTTTGTAAGACATTTCATTGACGACTTAGTTTACATCCAAGTATCTGAACAAATACTATTTTCATACTCTTTTCTATCAACACTTCCTTAATGACAAAGGCTCTGATTTCTGGATAACCCTTCTGCCTGAATCTTGTCAGGCACTGTCCTCTACAAATCTAACTCAGGAATGTCTTTGGTGATTCATGGCTGGATGTACTTGTCACCCACCAGATGGCTGCACGGCAAAAGTTTCCCATGAGTACAGTGCCTGGAGATTTCAAGCTCTATGATAGTTGGTCCAGGAATATTTCATACTTGCTCTCGTCAAGCCTTCAGGGTCTATAGCAGATGCTACTGCAGTTTATTTATTTGAGTGCTACCATACCCCTTCCATTATCTCACTGCCCTAACTGGTTTAGTAAATATTTTAGATCTATATTTCTAATGCAGTGTAGGTAGGGTTTAAATTATAGGTTGATACATCTGTCAGCATGTGAAAATAATGCCTTTAAAATGAAATTTCTACTCATCGTTTACACAGAGGATTACATTCTTTCAGATGAAAAAAAATCCAACAAAACCCAATCAAACTAAAAACCACAACAACATGAGAACATATGAATTTATTTAAATTTGCCAAAAAAAGTTTCAAGCTGCATTATTTCTTCAGTTACTTTACAATTCATAATCTCCTAAATCCAACTGAAATTAATTGGATGGGGAAGAAAATGAACTGAACTTATTTCTGACAGTATTTGCACCCTTTGAACAATTTCCTGCTTTACTTGCAATTATCATGCATTTCTGGCACTTATTTTGCCATTCACCTTTGCAACAAAATGGCATCTTAGATTGTTTCTGACATGATTCTCAGAACTTTATATATTTATGCTATATATATGTGTGTGTGTATGAATACATACATATATGGACACATATATTATTAGAGTCCTGTGTCTACTAAGTTCTTTGTTAAAGACAAGTACAATTAGATGACTCGATGGCCATTCAGGCCAGTGATTATAGAAAGCCAGATTTTCAGCCTGGGTGTGTGTAAGGAAGTTGTATTGATACATTTATGTACAGCTAGTTTTTCTCCCCCCATCAGGATTGATTAACATTTTACAACAGTCCAGACAAAGTCTCCTTCTCATAATATTCCTAATAAGATATGACTGTACAAAGCCCATGTACACCACATTTAACTTGGAGAGGCAGAGAATGTATGTGCCTGAGGTTACAAAGTGCAGCATCTAATCATTCTATTCTGTGCTGATTGCCCTGTTTGGAATAATATGTGTTTGAGGAAGCAGATGTATATACTTCCTTGGTTTTGCTTAAATCATGACTTAGAAACATTTAGGAGAGCCTCTAAGACCTTAATAGTTTTAAAATACTGTTGAACATGTTAAAACTGAAACATGAAAACATTCAACATGAATTCTTTAAAAGCTTTTTGGACTGTATAACCATCCATCTGCAATGCAGGACCTAGAGACAGCAATCTCACCTGAATCGTGCTACAGTTAATATGTACTTGCTAATATAATTTATCAAGCCTTCTAAATCCATATGACACAAATGTACAGCATTCAGTCTGAAAAAGTTCATCAGGAGTTGTAAGTAAAACTGAATGAATGCATTATAAGCTTTTTCCATGCGGTGTTTTCCCCTATCTGTCTCCTTAAAACATTTCACACTGAATGGTTTCCTGCGTGCTCTGCTGCAGATTTATTCTTCTCCTGATGCATGCATGTAACTCCCCATTAATGTTAGTAGGAATGAGATTTACGTATGTGCACTGAGAGGAGAACAGACCCCATGGTATTTTATTCGCCTATACAGGATTATAGCCTCTGAGGATAGATTTGATTTTTTTGTTGTTAGCAAAAAAGCAGCTTGACAAGTAGCTTTTTGATTGATAATACACTGGGAGTCATAATTTATATAATCTTACACCTGCTAGTGAACATAAAGGTCACTTTAAAGGTGTGAGTTTTGTGTGCTGGGGCAGAGCATAAACCAGAGGGTCAGTTTTCAGTGCTTACTGTATGACAGAGAAACAGACAAAAACTCCTACCAATGCTGATAGAATTGAAAATATCATGGCAAGCATTGTAATTAACAGCAAGTTTCCAGAACTTGACATTCTGAGCAAGTGTCATTCCCTAGGTTATTACAGAGGGAATTAGAGTGGCCTTTCACTGTCAAACTGATATATACCATTGGAGCATTGCTGAAGAAAAAGTACCATTCGTGATGTCTTTTCAGGATTTAAACATCTGCTGAATTCCATCTCTTTCTATCATTTTCTGAAAATAGATACACATCTCAAAAGGTCTCTATCTGGGGCATTGAGTGGATTCAATATTTCAGCATTTTCTGCTTTTTATAAAAAAAGATATTATTCTATGTGTAAAAACTCTCTTGTACACAGCACCAGCAGGACTTTCTTAAAGCTTAAATATTTTTGCTAGGAGAATGGCTTCCTGAAATGTATTCTGATGATTAATCACTGGATATACTCATTTTTCTAAAGTATCTTGTTTATACACTGGGATAAAATAAGAGAAAAAAAGCTTTCATACTATAAAGTAGCAAGATATTTGTTCTCATTCTGGTTTTTTGCTTATCTCTATTTTTTTTCTAATAGCCTTGCAAATGTATAAGGAGATAACTGAGTTTTGAGCAAGGCATAATTTGATGCCTTCTTGTTCTAACCTTCGTCTCCAGCTGCAACAAGAGGGAACTGTACTTTCAGAATAAGGACATATTCATCCTTTGTGGTTTTCAGTCAAATATTACTAGTATGTGTACTCACATATTCACATTTTGTGGTTCTACTTACATAATTTCCATGATTTGCTATAATTATTAATAATATAATGGATAGGTTTAATTTCACTTCAACTTGCATCTGGGAAATAATCCAAAGCCAAAACAAAAGCCAATGAGGTCTGCTTAATTGTCTTTGGGTGCTCTGATCAGTTTTCTCCAAGCTCTGAATATAACCCAATCTTCAATGTGTTTGGTGAATTTGACTTCAGTATTGATGTTTAGGATTTCCAGTCCATGATGAAAACTATTGAAGTCCTCTGGGTGACTGGATGACTGTAGTCTCTATTGATTTGAATCATTTGTTTGGGTCAAGAACAGAGGCTTAGAATTTGGAAGTAATATCTTCAACATGGAGTGTTCATTGTCTCCTGTCATGAGAGGAGAATGTATTTCTCTTTTCAGGGTGGGGAAATGGTTACAAGAAATGACTTCTGACATTAATGGAACAGGGGAAAAATTCACTTTCCATGAAAATAACTGCTTTTAGGCCTAGCTTTGTCTTCATAGATCACTATGGTTTACAAATGACCTACAATAAATTAAGTAGACACCTCCGCGATGGGGATGAAAGTCTTGGCAACACTGATTAGTTGTGGCAATTATTTTAGAGATTTATGCAGTGTTTGCCAGAACCTTGTATGTCTTTACCATTTTATCTGTTATACCACGTTATGACAAAAATGAAAAAAACCTCATAAATAAGGACTAAAATGAATTTTGTAACATACAAATTATCAGTGCTTCTTAAACTAATGAGGGAATGAAAAACATTTTCCTCGCAGATAGGCTATTTTAATAGCATTTTGTAACTTTTATTTCAGTATCTTCAAAAATAGCTGTGACTGACGTAGAAAAAATCATGCAGAACCACAAAGGAAGCTAATTTGAAACAATATGGTAATATCTTTTGTTCATGTGTACACACTTAAAATTTGAGTTGGTATTATTCCACTTAGTTTGCCCAAAGATATTTTTTCCAACATGATGTTAATTCAATTAACTTAAAATCTTGTTATCAACTTCTCTACTGACTAACAAAAGCTTTTATGTGTCACGGGCAATATTCAACAAAACCTGCCATTGTTGCTAAAATCACCGTTCAATATTGTTCATAGGAATTTAAATTTTACTCAAGATTGACAAAATAATTGTGAAATACTGTATCATTAATAATCTTGAATGGTTTTCCATGCAAAATACCAGAGATTATTATTTTTATCTATCCAACTAAATCTTCATTAATCACTCAATAAAATGGCTAAATAGAGTACTATTTATATGTATTTGTCATTTGGGATGTATATCCTCTTATAATAGCATTTTTGTCTGCTACTGCGTGTTCAGGGGAGGATACAATTGATTCAGGAAGGACCACAGGGATTTTTCATGGAAGTGCAAATATAACACCATATTTTATGGTTGAGGATAGTTTATGAGAGAAAGCTTTCTGTGCCTCAGTGTAGAGCGTGAGAGCCAATTTTTAACACTAGCATTGCTGATTCTGAGGCTGATGATCCAAACCTTGGTTTATGTGAAGTTATTATTCATTATGTTAATTTAAAATAAAGAACAGCAACAACAAAACTACTTAGAGAATTGAATAATGACTTCATGTTTTCTAGAAAATAAAAAATGCTGCAGTCATTAACCAAGGTCAAAGTGACATAAATACATTGCAGATACAACAGCTCAGGGAAGAAAATAACAGTTTGAGGAAATCATGCAGGAAGATGTGTAATTCTTTAACAATTTCAATTTAAAGATTTCTAGTACTGTCTTATTTGTTCTTCCAGTTCATGAAATTTTTGAAGGGATAGCTACATTGTTCTTTTGTAGTTATAATGCAAGGCATCTCCCTTGACATTATTTTTTTAACTGTCCTAGGAAACACAACAGTGATTGTATTATTTCAATGCAGGAGCAGATATCTGCCTAATGGTAAATAAGAATGAATTTCCTGCTTATGGAAGCTAAAGATTTTTCTTTTAATTAAAAAAAAAAACACAAGTAAATAGTTAATGTAAAAGAAAGTTCACATATTGCAGAAGAATCATTGAGTTTGGAAGGGACGTGTTGAGATAACTTAATCCAAGCCTCCTGGTCAAGTTTTCAGCTAGAGCAAGTTGCCGAGGGCTGTGTCCACTTGGGTTCTGAATATCTCCAGGGATGGAGACTCCACATCTTTGGGAAAACTATTTCAATATATGACCATTGTCACAGCAAAAAAGAAAATAATTCTTGTGTTCAGGTGGAATTTTATGTGGTTCGATTTGTGCTGATTGCCTCTTGTCTTGTCATGGGCACTACTGAAAAGAGTTTGGCTGCTGCTTCTTCAGTTCCTGCCATCAGGTATTTACACACATTGATAAAATCCCCTTGAGCCTTCTTATCCCCAGGCTGAACAATTCCAGTTCTCTCAGCTTCTCCTCACATGACAGGTGGTCCAGTCTCTTAATCAGCTTTGTGACCCTTTGCTAGACTCATTCCTAGGTATCCAGCTCTCTCATGTACTGGAGAGCCCAGCACTGGAGCCAGCAATTCAGTTGTGTCTCACCAGGGCTGAATAGAGGGGGAGGATCACTTCTCCTGACCTATGGGGAATGCGTTTCCTAATACAACCCAGGATTTTCTGTTGGTGCTCTTTACTACACCATCACCAAACATTTATATAGTTCCTGGTCAATTTGGGGCACACCAGGATTTCTAGATCCTTCTCTGCAAAGCTGCTTGTCAGCTGGTTAATCCCCAGTATATGCTGGTGCAATGGATTATTCTTCCCCAGGTGCAAAGCTTTGCATTTCCTTTGTTTGTACTTCATGAGATTCCTATCTGCCTGATTGAGGAGGATATGGGTTAGGCATCTCTTCAGTCTCTGTTATGTGGTACTTTACTTCCAGTCACCAAGTTTTAGTTTTGCCCCAAGGGACAAATGTGTACGGAAGTAATTCTCCAATACAGGAGGTATGGTTCTTGCTACCAAGCATGAATAAAATTACAGACCTGGCAGAAATTCTTTAATCCAAGAGTTGTGCTTATATTTAAGAGTAAACAAAATGGTCAGTCTGAAGCAGAGGTTAAATATAGGAAGATCTGAAAAATGCTGATACTGTTTTTCTTGATTTTCAATCATGCAAGCTTCGAAATTTTTGCAAGGGAAAAGGTGTTTTTTATCCCAAAACTGGTACAGTTTGTCTCTGCTTGGTAGTTCGATAAGTTTTAAGAAATTCATATAATCCAAAGAGATCAGGTGTCTCCACTGTCTCAATTGCAATGCTTTTCTTTTCTTTTCTCATTAATCTTACCTCACACCTCTTTACATATAGTTTTATATACCTAGAATATTGTCCTCACATCCATGTCTCCCTCCAGATGCATTCTAGCATGAGATAATGTTATTTCAATTTTAAATGTTTCTGTTTCAGTATTCAGTTTTGCATAGTTTCACATCTAAAAGGAGAAATGAATGTCTTGTAGAAGGTACTGATTTCTCTTGTTGCCTTGACAGCTATGATCAGCAATAAACAGAGAACAATACGTACTTGGATTTTGAATATTTTTTTTTATCTTTTTATACTCTGGAATTATCCTTTTTTTTTCCAAATTAAATACTGAAGCAACACATAAGAGCAGAAGTAATGCACTATTTTATGCACATCAAAATGCAGAGCACATAACAGTATTGTTCTAAAAAAAATAAGTATATCTACAAGCTGGGAATTAATTTAGATTGTAAAGAAAATATTTTTCTCTGAGGTCCACCCACATGTGTTAGCTTCTCTTTATATTAAATAGCTTTTATTTGTCAGAACAAATGAAAATACCTGAAAATATGAAGCATGTTATACCAGAACTCAACTCATCCCACTTCTATACATCACAGATAAAGTTCTTACTTTATAAGAAAATGTCATATGAATCTAGTCATGGACATAATAGCATGGGACTCCCCAAGGAAACCAAAAGCCCTTTTGCCTTCACTATATCTTCAAGCACACATTACACTAAACGCAAAAGGCAGTGACATCAACGGTCTATAAAAGCCTGACCTTCAAGTTGATGGATTTTGAGTAATAAAAGGCCTCAACAGCAGCTGACATATAAACATAAAAGGAAGTTTTAAGGACAACCCACTTTGGTGTATAATGAGTAAGAAATTTAATACTATGTTTACAGATTCCACGGGCTTTGCTGTGCTAGTTTCACCGGAGAACATTTCTGAACCCGAGATGAGACTGGGGACAGGACAGTGAGTGTAGGATTTAAGATTATGCAGGTATAAATTTGGGAAGATGGATGTTTTTGAAAAAGCTCAAGGTAATCTGTATCAACTGGGTATCAACTGAAGGTAATCTCTAGGGGATATATGTGCATACATATGTTTCTGAGAAAAAAAAATATGATCATATATCAGAAATAAGATTTTGCAGCCAAATTTTCCCAGTAGTATCTTGTAAGCTTTTGAATTACTGTCTTAAAAATGTATTTCTATATTATGGGTGCTGATCCGTTCAATGAAATAAAGCTAAAAAAGTAATTTGACTAAAGCAGGCAGGCAATATAGGGGCAAGGCTTCCAAAATGATCCCCAATGAGCAGTCCATCCATTCAACACCCTAGTGAAGTGGTAAAGTGTCCCAAAACATAAAAATTGCCAAGAGGGGGCAGCAGCATGTTGAGTCATGGGAGCTCTCCTCCCTTCGGTGGAAGTCCGCAGAAGCCGAGGTACAAGCACCTATTCACTTTGCAGATCTCTGCTAAATTGGTGGCGAACATGAGATGATAGCATGATGCTGTCAATATCTTAGGGAAAAAGCAATTGCTTCCTCTGTCTAAGAATAGCAGGACTTGTCTGATTTTCTAGAAATTCTTCAGGTGAAGCCCAATTAAAAATCATAGAAAGTTTGAAAAGCCTTCAGTAGTCATACACCTCACAAACAAAATGCCATAAATAGTTATCTACTAATTCCAAGTCATGACAGTATGTCATCTACTATCAAAAATTTAGAGTAATCATGGGATGAAGTTTTATTACCTAAATGCATGGACGATTCTCTCTGAATAGACAGGAATCAACAGTTCTACATGCATTTTAAGTAACTACATATGCAATACATATGCAGATGTAAGGCAGACTTACATATGCAAAAATGCAATTTCTTGTCCACTGACAAATTTTGACTGTCTATGACTGCAACACCACTTTGAATTCTTTGCATACACAAGACTTCTAAATTTAAAGTTATTTGCATGCAGGGAATAAATTCCTACAGTTCTGCTAACATGCTATGTTTTTCCAAAGCTTTCATCTATCTATATAGTTTCTTATGCAATCACCACTTTCACGGTATCTAAGGGGCCTAATGACTCCTTGTTCTGCCAGGTTTGCACTTAGAGCTTTTTATTGCCACTCTTTAGAAAGGTGTTTGAACTGTGGCAGGTAGGACAATCCAAAGACAGATCTCATTTCAAAGTATTCTGAAGGGAATAGCTAGTAAAGAAGAGCAGTGATTGATGCAATAGAAGACATAAGAGGATTTTCTTCCTTTTTTTTTTTTTTTTTTTACCAGCTACAGAGAAGTCTAGACTCTTTGCTTTAAACTTGAAGTGTTAAAGGGGACTCTTAGATCTGATCATCTCAAAGTCTCTAATCTATGCAAAAAGTGGGCATTGATGTAAAAATAGTACATGTATGAACAACTCAGAAGCATAGCTGGAGTGCAATGTGTATTTGTGGGTCTAAATACTTTGAAAATGCTTGTTCCTGTCTGTGAGACTGGCAGAAGGTGAGAACAGTCAAAGATCTATTCTGTGAAATTTCAGCTCTTTCTTCCTTGCGTACTACTTTTTCCTTCTTATTAGAAAACTAAAATCAGAGAAATCAGTGAAAATCATAGAATCATTTCCTTGAAAAGAATATAGGTGTATATCTAAGTGTATATCTATAAATGTATATCATAGTGTATTTATATTCCTGCAATATAGCTAAGTTATATAATTTTAGTTTTGTATTATTTTAACTGCTCAGTGTTAAGAATATTAAAAGAATGCTATTCATTCTCCTAGTCATAATTAGTTCTGTAAATACATTCTGTCTCATACAGATATGTGCCTTACTTTTATTTTCACACATATACTTGATTTAAATATTTCTGTGACCAGAAAATCAAAACTTAAACTCTAAGGGTGGGGATTTCACATTTTGATAGAAGAAACATTTAGTCTTCACCTTCCTTTACCTTGAAGCATGGATTATTAGAAAAAAATAATGTTTCACTATTCCTCTCAAGAACTGAAATCAAAGGGAATTTTCTTGGCCAGCACTTCTGAGATACAATCTCATCATTGCTGCACTGAAAGGCTAGACATTTCTTCCCAGGCCATCACAATTGGATTGGACAGAGAAGACCCAAATCATACGGTAAAAAGTGGGTTACACAATCACATTTATTCTTTTCAGAGATAACAAAATACAAAGTGAAGTCCTACTAAATTATTCCTCAAAGCTAGATACCATGATTGTCCAGCAAGCTGATTCAGGTATTCTGAAAAAACTGCTTACTAAATCCCTAATTGTATTAACTTTATTAGTCCTGTAAATTTTCAGGTAATTGAAACATTTAATTGTAAGGTATGTCTTTACAGAAAATGACGCATCACAGTCCATAGCAGTGTTGCCGAAAAGCAGAAACCTTCAAAGCAGGAATGTTCACTCACATAGATCCATAGAGAAGTAAGGAATTGAAGTACATAATTACAGTATTTAGCATTACACTGTAAAATGCTAGAGCACTTTTTTTTTTTTTTCCCCAGAACCAGCTCTTTCAGTGTGACAACAGTATGGCATAAAATACAAAAACGAAACACACTCACTGCAATTGTAATTTCTTTGATACAATATCTCAATCCCAGGGATATTTCCCTGCAGGTAACATTGCACTGTGGATATGCTCAGCATGAGCCAGGAAATTTAGCAAGACTCTATCATGCCACAGTGTAACAACAGCTAGAGACATGCAGAAAAAATGTTTTGGTTTTCTTTGTTTGTTTGTGGGTGGGGTTTTTTTGTTTCTTTTCTTTTTCAAAATCATGATTCTAACATACAAAACCATATTCATCATTTTTTTCTTGCTTATATTCTAGATATGATCTTATCTTAATCTGTCTTATTCATATGTTAGTATATTTTTATTTCTCTGTATCTGAAAAAAATGTATTTAATACCATAGTATATAGTTAACCAACTGGATAATTTTACTATGGCACCTAAAATCTGCATTTTCCCCTTTCCCTTCCCTTCCCTTCCCTTCCCTTCCCTTCCCTGCCCTGCCCTGCCCTGCCCTGCCCTGCCCTGCCTTCCCCTGCCTTTTTTTCTTTTCTTAAGAAACCTTGAGAAGGTCGTCTTCCTATCACAACATACAAGATGAGCTAATATTGTGGTTATTGCTGAGCTGTGATGCATTAGCTAAGAGGCATAGTTCACAGGCTTTAAATTCATAGATGGTCCAGGAATTGAAGACTTTATTTCCACATTCTTTCATTTAATTTCATTTCCACATCCTTTCATAAGGATTCTTTGTTTTCTAAACAAAGAATTACCAGGATTCCTTTTTATTTTTTTTTTCTTTTGACGCTGTCAGGAGCTGCAACACCACAGCACATGAAGCACACGTCTTTTAGATCCACCTCAGAATATCATACCCAAAAACTGTGGGCAAATGTCAGCAGTGGCAGTATTTATTTTAGGAATGCTTATTGTCTTCAAATAATGATGAACAGGCAAGACAAAGTCAGTATTTCTACCTATGTTGACTGCACTGGCTGCTGAATGAGTCCATATAGTACCATCATTTGTTTCTAAATGACACATTCTGGGCAGCGGCTACTGCCAGTACTGGTAAACTGACCACTGTCTATGCTTTACACTCTTGCTCTCTCTCTTAAAGAACTCCTATATTCCTTGTTTGTTTGTTTGGAAGAAGTATTTTCCAGAATGTGTGGACTTTGTAGACATCCAGCTCTTATTTTCAGAGGAAGTTTCATACAATCAAAAGCATGGAATGAAACTATTCCACTGCCCAGTGTCAAGGTGAGCTGTACTCAGTCATTGTGTATAAATGTTAAATGTACTATTTAAAAGATTCTTAGAGCCTAAAGATAAAGGTTCTTCAATTACCCTGCTCTGTGCACATCTGAGGATGACAACTTTATTTTAGGAAATGTAGTCTGACTGGTGTTCAGCTTCTAATCTACTATAATTGATAGATCCTTTCCTACAGAACCAATACCTTGCCAGCTCTTATTCATCCTCCATGCATTTGGTTGATTAGATCTTCTTAATTTGACAATTTACACTTGTTTCTCTAGAGTTTTATCTATTTCTTCGTATTATTTCTGTAGCCTGTCAGGATAATTTTCAATACTGTCACTGATCTCAACCAGTTATGCAATTCATCCCACCTTGTTTAATCTGGAAATGTAATAATCAAAATATTTTTCCCATCATGTAAACAATTAATGAATAATGCTGAGCTAACAACAGGCTATGTAGAAGTCCACTTGGTATCTGGCCTTCCAAAGTACTGGCCTTTGGTCATTCTGATGAAACAATGGGAGACTTTCTCTTTAGAATTCGATTTTGGAAGCTCTAGCTCACATTCCTTCGTGAGAGTAATCTCTAACTAAATGTAAAAAGAAAAAAAAAAAGAAAAAAAAAGTAAGTACTGGAACCCCATAAACTGTTCTACTAGCTTACTTAATACCTCTTATAGCTCCTATTAATCTCCTGCTGTTATAATCAATGAAGAGTTAATAAGATTTGTGTGTGTGGTATGAAATTCACTGTCTGTGAAATAAATTTACCTTGCATCCGCATCCACTTCCAATCGCTCAATTGATGTGTGAGCACAACAGCCTCGAACAAGTGAGAGACAGGAACAGACAGATTGTCACTTCTTGTGGGTCTTCTGCTACTTCTGCAGCAACCCAAAAAATACTGTGTTCCCAGTTCATTTACAGAGGCTGGGCCGGCTGCTGTTTGAGAGGGAGTGATCATGTTCTTGCTCAGTGTGCATGGAGGGAGTATGTACATGAATTCAAAATCCTGTGGAAATAATATAAGCATCAACTGTTGTTGCATGTATTTTTAGAATGTAACAAAAATACTTTTAGACATCATTTCTCAAGGAGGTAAAATCTCAGCAGCATTATCCTGATATAGATTTTGTATTTATGATTTATTGGCATAATAGTAGTCAGTCAATAGCATAGATTCATGGGCAAATACACTTATGCTAAGTTTTGAATTCTGTGGAAACTAGATGCATTTCTAGTGAGCTTTTAAAGCTTCCTGGGGGCTTTCACAATAGGAGCTGATAAAATTTTATGGAATGCTCCACTTTTATGTATGATGAGAATCATTCTACCCAGTACAACAGGGCAGAAATTAACTGAATAGTTTTGAATGAGCTACCCATAAACATTTGCTGCATTTATTTTACAAGTTAACATTTTGCTTGTCACAAACTGTTCCTTTGAAAGCACACAATGTGTGTATGTGTTATGGAAGTACAACACATGCCCAGGAAATGGAAGCATTATTTTGTAAGCCTTCTTGATTTGAAGGAGTTGAACCCACATGTCCCAAATGCCTCATCCAATTATTTTGATGATAGCAATCTCTATAATTTCTGGGGACAACAAGGTGCTGTGCAGCTGTGCATGCTAAATCCAGGAGTCTGGAAAAAGAAGCAAAAGGAGACAAGTTCTGGCTTAATAGTTTTAGCCTTTCTATAGGAAAGGAAGAGTCCCAGGATTACAGTATTTTCTCCTGCTATTTCTGATATGCATTTCACCCATTTTAAGACAAAAGGTTTTGAATTAGGGGCTTGGAATCCCGAGTCTGATCTACCACCGATAAGACCAGAGTGATTCTCAGTCTATGAGTATTTGAAATTCCAGTTTTGAAGGGCTAGATAAATACTTGTCATGGTGGGAGAAAATATTACTATTTTCCAGAGGAGTTATTTTTGAGAAGGTTTTTTATTTTTGATCATTATTCTCAAATCAAGATTTTTGAAGAATATTATTATGATATCTCTGAGCTATGAAACTTGCCATCAACATACTGAATGCAATTTAGTTTGTGACCTGATACTTGTGATACTTAGCTTGTGACCTGAATATATGTAAGTCTTTACTTGATTTATATTTTCCACTGTTATAGTCTGAAATTTTAATTTTGGAACAGCTATTGTTAATTATCAGGCTGTTGCAGTGTTAAGTTCATATCTTATATATTTCATGACTACTAATTAGTAATACATAATTGGTAAACTGGAACCTCTGCCTCTTCTGAAACTTTCAGCTTCCTCTTAGTGTCAAATCATAAATTGCAGCTATTGATAAACAGTACTATTCAGCAGCTTAAAACTGTAAAGGACTGTAAGGAACTGAAATGCAGTAGTTAGTTAGGGCAGCCACACTGCTTTGTGACCTTGGATCTCGGTACAGGCTGAGATTACAGCTGAAGGTAAGCAATAGAGTCATAGATCTGCTACTTTCTACTCAAGTAATCAACGTTTCTCCTGTGTTGGGATTATTAGGTAGCTGGTTGGTGCTAGGGCAGTGAAGTAGCAAGCAGAGTTTGGCTAGAAATTAAAGGCATTGAGATATGCTTTTCAAAAACGAGCTAAACAAAGCAAAAAGATGAACACTAAAAATGAAGCAGGGCTAAGGAATGCCATCCCAAATGGAATGATGGGTCTGGGTAGTTTCAAAGTTCTCTCGTTCAGTGCAGCTAAATGCTTTACAGTTTTAATGGGAGAAGTTTTAGTCCCATTTGCAATCCTTTCTTCCTTTTACCCTTCTACTCTTCTTTATAATAATAGATCAAGAGTTATGAAATTGTGATGTGATTGTCAGTGTTGCAGGAAAGCTGGCTCACAGAACAGAGCAGAAAGAGCTGCTGTGCTTTACCCACCATTGCTATAGTTACATATCATCAATGCTTGAATCCTTTACAAACCAATTTAATGATGATAGTCTTTTGTAGAAATTGCTCTGCTTTTAATTATGGTACACAGGGTGCTGTATTAAAATGGTAAAGCTGCCTTGTCCTTTGTACGCATATTTCTCTTCAAGTCCTTGTTCATGTCCAAATGGCAAGTTCATCATATGGACTCCTGTCTTTGTCAGGCAGTAACTTGCCTGTGAAATCCCATACAGATACTGAATTGCTGCTGCTCAAATGTTTTTATATGTAATCTTTCTTATAGTCTGCTGACATCTTAAAAGAATTATATCATAGATAATTGATAAAATAGTGAACTTCTAAAGCTTTTTAATATTCTATAAACACAGAACTGTTTACAATATATATATTTTCAAGGGGAAGCAGCAATTCTTCTCAGGTTATTTATAGCATTAAAATATGAGACATTTTCTGCCATTGGAAATGTACAGGTTTGAGACAGACCTTGGTGAATAATTGTTCTGGATTTCAGACCCTTTTGAGGTGCAAGGTGTCCGGGTGTGGTGAAGGCTGACTGTCCAGCCCCGAGAGTGACTGGCATAGCCCATGCCCTCACCCATGGGGTGCAGTTCCACAGTCTTTGAACGTGGGTGTTGGTTATGGGGTCTGTCAACAGCCCCTGGCACGGAAGACGTGAGCCATGGCCAGGGGCTCTAGCCAGGAGCAGAGGATGACACAGAAGAGAAGGCTGGAGGTAGCACCTGTAGGAGGAATCCATGCTGAGATGGGCTACCTCGAGTGTTGACACCATCCAGGCGGGGCCAGGGGTGGAGCTGGAGCCCAGCAGTCCTGCAGTGTCACGGAGGCAGGGACTGACATCCCCAGAATGAGCTGAAAGGGCATCCCAGGCCCATCGGGGGAGGTCTCAGGGTAGGCTGGGCAGGGACACTCAGGCCCTGTACTGATCTCAGGATCTGACAACAGGTTGTCAAAATCTGGTTTGAACAAGTGTAAAGGGCTTGTCAGTTAGTCTGTGAGAGAGAGGGGATAAATGAAACACTTGTTTCTCCCTTTTCACAACTCTAAAGTGCAAAGGGAGCTCATATAGTATGAAGTGTGATGTAAATTACAGACCACTTCCCGAACAACTGAAATGACAGGAGAGAGTAAGCATTAAATTAGAAACAAATCATCTGTAAGGGTCTAAGATTATCTTGTGTTAGTAAAATTGTGTTTCAAGTATCAGCTGTGGAAAACCATTAATGTTGGTGTGATTCTGTCAGAATATCCACAGTGGAGCTTCATCCTCCACACTCTTCTGTCCTTCTTCATTTTGAGGGAAAATATCTTTCTCTTTAGTGACTCAGATGGGAGATACTATTTAGAGAATTTTTGGAAATAAATCATTCTTGTAATGCTTACTGATAGTCAAAATACTTAGAATCTTCTGTCAATGTCTGAGAAACAGTTTGCTTATTTTATCAAGTAACTATTCAGAAAATTTCATGAAGACTGAACTTTTAAAAAAGTGCTTTATCCTAACATAAGCTCGAAATTAGAGTTCTTCATTTAAGTTACATCTTGCAAATTTATTTTTCAAACATATTATGTTGTTACATAACTGCTACTCTTCATAAATTAGAAAATGGAAGAAAAGTATTCATATAGGAAACTAGAGAATCCAGCTGTTCTGCTGTGCTTTTGCTGCAAATAGCTACTCTTTGAAAACTTGCCATATGCAGAAAAGGAGCTTGAATTCCACAAGCCCATAAAGTGAATATACATAGCACAGACTGGAAAAGGGGAAATATAACCTCCATTTTTAAAAAGGGAAATAAAGAAGACCTGGGAAACTACAGGATGGCCAGTCTCACCTTGGTGCCTGGCAAGATCATGGAG
>QWTY01027944.1:18796-38643 GCA_008033365.1 Pseudorectes ferrugineus
ACAGCCAACATGGCTTCACTAAGGCCAAATCATGCCTGACAAATTTGAGGGTCTTTTCTGGCAGGTTTATGGTGGTGGTGGATGGGGGAAGAGCAGTTGATGTCATCTACCTGGACATGTGCAAAGCATTTGACACTGTCCCGCATGACATCCTTGTCCCTAAACTGGAGAGATATTAATTTGATGGGTGGACCAGTCAGCGGATAAGGAATTAGCTGCATGGTCTCACTGAAAAGGTTGTGGTCAATGACTCGATTTCCAGGTGGAGACTGGTGACGGGTGGCATTCCTCAGGGGATTGGTACTGGGACCAGTGTTGTTTAACGTCTTTGTCAGTGACATGGACATGTCAGCAACTTTAAGGTCCCTTCCAACTCAAACCATTCTGTGATTTTATGTTTCTATTATTCCACTGCTATTGTAAATATTTCAGGAGCTCATTTAGTTGCCTGAAAACACAAACAGAATTATCCAACAAAATTATATTTGCAGTATTAAAACTTTGTTGGTTTAGGCAGAGGTGGAATTTCATCTCGATAAAAGAACAAGGCTACTCCCCCTCAAAAAGCAAAGATACAGAGTGGTCAAGGAACCAGCGCAAGAGCAGATAAGTAGTGTTAGATATCTCCCATCCCAAAATCGTGCCATAAGTTGAGTGATGGTTACCCTTGCACACAGATTTGGAAAGACGGCCTTTTTCTTTTTTTGGAAGGGCAGCATTTCAAAATCACACTGATATTCTTTGAATTTTTCTTCTTTATCTGACTTTACGTATTTAAGACTATAAAAAGGGAGAATTGTTTTATTTCTTATCTTCTACATCTCCCTTTAGGAGTTAAGTAACACAGAAATCATCTTCGAACTATCTTTCTTTAAACACTGCTGTTGAGATAAACTTTTTGAATATTGTCTGTAAGTTTGTGGCCAGGTTGCTATAATGGTTTTTGTTTGCTGTCCAGAAAAAGAAATTATGGTTTCAAATTCTCCATTAAACCATTGGCCTAATCTGCATCATGAGATCACATTACTTATGTATCCTACTAGATATGTTGGGAACATCAAGTATGTTAGTCCAGTTTGGTTACGCTTTTTGTTTGAAAAAAACACTCCCTTAGTTTCAGATTCTTATTTCTTTGTGATCATTAATTGTGAGCTATTAAGAGGGAGGCATCTACTTCTAATAACAATGCAGGATTGTTTTAAACTTAGGCTGATGTATTTCTTTATCTCAAGTAAAGACTTCTAGAAATGTACAGAGACTCCTGTCCATCCTTTGTTCCCTTACCCTGATAGTAAATAACTCACTGTCTCACTATCCAGGGATTTTCTTTCCTGCTCCATTTGCATCAGCACTTCTGAGTGACTTAGCCACCTTGGTGAATTATCTGGTACCGGCAAGGACACCCTGCTGACCTGGATCCCACAAGGTCCTGTGAGGCCATTGAAAAGAGACTGTCATCTGCTTTCTTATGTCTTTCCTGAACCTGTACTTCCTCTTCTTAGCCCCTGCAGTTCCCCAAAACATGTGTCAAATAGTTTTCAGCTATGTAACTATTTCGGTCTCTGGTTCAGAAGGACAAGATGTTCAACGTTTTCTTCAAGAGTTTTCTCAAGCATATGATATGTTAAATTTCAGGTATCTGCAATTTTCTACAATTTATTTGTCTCATAGTAGAAAAACCACAATCCAGAAATCTTATTTATTACCTAGTACAGAAAAAAACCACTTAATGAAATATTTAGAAACATATTAAGCAGTCTAAACAGTGTGCAAAATATGAATGTTTGCTAGTTCACCACGTTCTGTTCAAATACTATTGTTGATATTAGTTTTTTACACAAGATTAAGAAAATAAATATTCAGCCTATATCAGGATGCTTTTTCATTGTAGAATAATTTTTGATTCTTTTATATGTTTAAATGCATGTTTCTTAATGGAAGCTTTTGGGAACAGTAGATTATATTTTCATATATAGAGGTATATGGAATAATCTTAAATTTCTCCAGACAGATTGCCATGTTTACTATATCTTGTATGATGGATGGAGTCAATAAAAAGTATCTTTAAAAGAAGGCAATAATGAGTACCAGGTTTAATGGGAAAAGTCATAACATGGTTGGAAGCCTCTCCAGAGGCTCCACTGAGTTCCTATTCCAGTGTGGTCTGCAGGACAGGTGGCATATTGGCTCTTGGTTATTAAAACACTTTCACCACTCCTTCAACCCTTACTGCTTGTTTAATCATCTCCTTTCCTTTTTTTTTTTGTCATGAACCACAACTTGCTTGAACTTAGGAATGCTGCTTAGCATGGAGAAACAGGGGTGACTTGGAAAGGAAATGCGGTAGCTTATTGCCTTCCTGTTGCTTTTGACTGGTTTCTCATGAGTTCGTCATTTGGTTCCTGAATCTTTTTGCTTGCTGGAATTCTGGAAAGGACTGATTTTATGGACTTTTGTATTTGAAACAGGTGTATTATATTCTAGCTAACATTTTAACAATTGCTAGGGTTGTCTTTCTGTTCTAGGTCAGATCATGACAACAAATTCACACATTTATGAAACCACATTGATTCTAATTTTAGTTTTTCCTTGAATTTTAGGAATTTAAAGCAATTTTCTTCAAGGTGTTTGAGTTGTGTTCTGGACATACCAAACTGTCCTTTACACCTTGTGAGATCTAATGTCATTCTATTCAGGCATTTGTAAAGAACTGCCACATAAAAAGAGACTGTTACTGAACAGGCATTTCTGTTTGGTTTTTTCTTATGTATTCAGGTGGTGGTTCTTTGTAATTTTGTTACTCATTCATAATTTACTGGCACTTTCGTGTCATTACCACAGAACAGTCATGAAATATCTTGCAGAGTTCAGAAGATGTTGCAATTCTTTTGCTTTTTTCTCTTTCTTTGAAGGGCAAATGATGGAGAAAGACAACGCAGCAATTTTGAACACGTATAAAGAAACATTCTTCAAAGTTAGAACAGCAGTATGGGAAGAAAAATGATTTTCAAATAATTAGTTAACAGACATCAGCTCGCCTTAATAGGCTAACTGAGAATCAACCCCTTAAAGTTATTGTAAGGGACTGAGCCCATGTAAAATTTCTTACTTCAGTTAAGTTTAATTCAAGTTTTGGGAAAGGCCCATAATAAACATAAGTAAAATAAGGAAATTGAAATTTTCTTTTCTATTTTCCTGCCTTATCAGGAACTGCCTTACTATTGTTAATTTAATGTCTGCTGAGCTGTTTTGGGAAGCATGTGTCTATATGTATGCATTTTCCTCACAGTGAGTATTTATGTCAATTGAAGAGAAAAAGCATTCTTGGCATTTCCCCAAAGAATTTTAGTCTTGATATACATCTGTATTTCTATTTCTGTCTCAACTGGAAAATTAGATACTTGGTGATGCAAATGCTATGCTATGGCATTTTTGTGTCAAGCAATGACACCTTCTACAGAAAAGAATTTTTAAAAAAATTATTAATATGCCCAGTTAAAATTTGTGTGCAATATATTATGCAGAAATATTTAAAAGTTTTTCAGTGCTTTGGTTCATGCAAACAAACAACCCACTGCTGAAAATTTGAAGTGAATACTGCTTAAAGATTAAAAAAATACTTCAATCTTTGCTATTGTATAAAGAAAAAGCAACCAAAATTCCCTGTTTCTAAAAGACTTTCTTAGTCTACTATTCACCCATGGAGTATAGCAGTCTTATACCCAAAGGGTATGTAAAACATGCTAAAATTGATTCAGCTTAAAAAACAGCATTTAAATTTATAACTACCATACATTGTCTTGGCTTTTAGTGGAAGTAACTGAAAATCAGAAAAAAGAGCAACCATAAAAATGACTTTTGTAGATGTATATGTAAGCTGTCTATCTGCTTATTGCTTAAAGAAACAGCAGACTTGTTCTGCTTGTTAAAATCAGAATTTCTTAATGTTATTTAAAAAAAAAGAAATAAATTACAGCTAAGCGACTAGTAAAATAGTCTCTTCCTTTAAAAATTCATTGCTGAAAGAAGGCTATTTCCAATTCATGAGATATCACACTTGAGTTTGTGTTAAGAATTTGACCTCTCAGAATTATGCCTTTTATTTTGTTTTCTAGTTTAAAAGCTACCTGACTATGTTACAGTATCTAAGCCTCAGGCATACTCATTGCAGCAGTGAAGGCATTTTCTATTGACTTTGTTGACTTGCTATGGGATTCCCCTTGGGATGTTCCTTTTATATTTCCTTCTGACTTGCTTATTTTGTTTTCACAACCAATTTCACAAGGGTGACATTTTCCAGAATAGTCAATTTCCAAGGCATTCACCCGGAACAAGGGACAAGAGATGTTAAATATCTGTTTTGAATCACTCATATGAATAACATGAGGCAGATTTTCCAACCGCCTAGACAACTTCCAGAACCGTGACGTACCAGCTCCAATAAACTGATCTTTACTTCTTTGCATTTCCTTTGGTTGAGCGTTTGATTTTTAAAATGAAGAAAAGACCAGAAATACTTCTCCTCCTTCATAAAAGGGAGTATAAACAGAAGAGAAGTGTTGGAACACTCTGGGGAGAGCCTATGTAGGATCTGATTTGTTGCTTATATTGCTGTAAGGAGGCAGTGGCTGCTGTTGGGAGTCATCCCTCCCTTCTTTTTTCCCTTTAGCAGTAAGTTCTTTCTGGTATTTCCAAAGACAGTAGCAGACTTTACTTTCTAGGGATTTATCACAAGCCATGTAGGCAGCAGCCAGTTTTGCTTATGCCTTTAAGTTAGACCTGAATCTCTGAGAATAAATGTACATGAGAATGGCTTCCACGGTGACGTTTGAAATGCAATTTCTGTTATATTATTGTAATAATGGTTCTCCTTGTTGACTTGACAACTTAAATTAGTGATATATGCATGGACCAAAAGATTTTCATTTACTGAACAGTTTCTTATTGATATTATTGCATTTACTGAGGCTTGCTTTGATAGAATCAATCCTTATAGCTACTCCATGGTCTCCTTACAAAAATATCTATAAATACAAATGAATACACGCATACACATACATATGCATTTGTTCACAGTGATCGGCAATATTATCTTTTGATGTATGGATGTGTTTGGATATGCTTTCACTGTCAGAACCTATTTACTGGATTTGTAATTGCATAGTAAGATCCCGTGGTTCTTTGGGCAATATTTATTAGGCTCACACAGAGCAAGGAGCTGACTCTTGCTAGTACCCTGGAGGCTGAAGATATCAGCTTCGGGATTTCCTGCGGCATCAGTTAGTGCAGTGACTGAGAAATGAGATTTTGATTTCAGAAAGCTTGAGTAAGGTCTGCAGTAAAATGTGGCATAACACATTGTGGTATCTACTCACTGTGCCCCTGGAAAATTAACCTTTATTGCTAGCTTTTAAATTTCTAAAGATCTCTATTATTTATAACTGCCAGTAGTCATGCTATTTTGTTAAATTTTAAACTTAACTAAAAACGTTAGCCTTACACGTAATTTACCTCCTAGCAATCTCATATTTCATATTTAATTTCTAAGTTTCCTAAATTTTCTGAAGTAGAATGTGAATGTAGGCAAGGGACAGTCTTTCACTGTGATGCTAAAATGCTGATGCTTGTTAAAGACAATGAATGAACAAACAAACACTTGTGTATTTGTCTGTGAGTACAAATATTGTTATAAAAAATATCACAAACTGTTGTTATGTCACTCCCTCATCTTTATTAAATTCATAATAATGAATGTAGTAGGTTTGTGCTTAGTTCTGAAATGTCTTGAAAGGTGAAGCTTTAATACAGATTATATATGAAGTCATCATTTTTTAAGCAATTCTTTCCAAAATGTCCTTTTTTATACCCCTACTGTTTCTTATTTCTAACCTGTTCTCTTCTAAGATGAAAATATTTTAAGATACTGCTTTCAAAAAATGTCTTGGGTACTCAGTAACCTGATTATCAATGAAAGTGCAAAAGATTCACAGTCTCTTTAGAAATCAAAATTGTACTATGTGCTACCTTCTGAGAATTTTTTCAGTTGCTGTCCAGTGCTGTGATTAAAAGAGGTCAATATCAAAACCACATTGGTTTAATCTGGGTCTTAGTTAAAATATTAAAGACCCATTGATCCCAGCCCTTTCTCGTCCCCATTAGACAAGAATATTTTTGTGTAAGCTACTCTAATGAATACAGATAGCATAGGTAGCATAGATAGGCTGCTGTTCAGCTTAAATAGGCAGATTTGTCCTCTCTTTCCTCTTTCAACACACTGAAAGATGAGATGTTAGGCCTACCAACCTATCCTGAAGAAAGGATGATGACTAGATGACACCCTCTTACTTATATGAGGAATTAACAAAATGTTTAGTCCCTACTTTCACAGCAGCTCAAAACACTTAATCCCCAGAGTAAGTAAATATAAATGCAAAGCTTTTATTCACATGTTGGAGGTGAAGGCTAACACACAGTCTGTGCTCTGCCTATCTCCATTCTAATTAGCATTCACTTCTGATTTAGTGCAGTGGATATGTTAGTTTGAACTTGCATGGGAACTTGATCACCTAAAAGGAAGTTACAAGTGTCTCTGCTGGTAACTTTGATGTGCTTTTATTTTTCTCCTTTCTCTGTTCCTAAGAAGATTATCAGATTTTTTTAAATCAAATATTCATTTTATTGTGAATCATGTGCTCAATTTGTGGTGTTAATAAATGAGAGTAAAACTAATGAAGAAGGGCATTGTTTTCTTTTTCCTGTTGGTAGGTGGAAAAGGTTATATGATAAAAAGAGATAAATAGATGTTTCAGGAGATCTGTTATAAAGTTTTAGCAGGGACTCAATGAATTTTCAATGTGTAGACAAAATTGTAGCTTAAGTTCCAGGGTTAAATGTAGTGTGTGCATGTGTTTGTTTTATGGTGATTTTAGTTTACATACTTTTTAAAAGAGAGAATAAAACATTTTAGTGCCTTAAATTGCTCACAAAAACTGTATTTAGCTTTTCCACAATATCGGTATTATGATTATTTACGTCAAGATTGTTTCAGCACCAATATACAACCAGTGTTTCTTTGTCTTTTTTTGGTACTGTAGGAAGCAGCCACGGAAAGACAGAAGATGAAAGCTCCTATTCCCAACTTGATTCTCTTGTATGCTACTCTGACTCAGAGCTTGAAGGTTGTAACCAAAAGGGGATCAGGTAAGTAAATCTTTATCTCTGCGGTTACACTGTGGCTTGGAAAGAAGTGCTTAATGTTTGCAAGTATATACTAGGATGCTGTTATGGTGGTTTGGAATATAGTTAAGAGGATTTCAAATTCTGAAGCAGAAAGAGTTGGCAGCTTGTATATATTTTTAGACTATTGTGTCATGTGGACTTGATGAAAAAAAACCAGATATGTAATGTGAAATGATTATAACCATTCATCTGCTGAAGGAAAGTTATTCCCAGAACTTTTTAACTTACTTAAAAGACTGTGTTGCAATCACTGTTGTTGGGTTACTGGATTTATCTGTTTTACTATATACTTTGGGAAATTAAGATCGTAGAGTTTTGGGTTAAAATGATCAAATAAATCAAACACATTAAATTTAATACCCATGAAAAGTGAACAGCAAAATGTTTTTTTGAGAGGGTTACCTAATATATGGTTGAAGAGTTTAATTCAGCAAAGAAAAATAGTCAGTACTCAGACAGTTGGGTAGTTTTGGATTCATTTTTTCTCTGTCACCCTAATTTTACTCTCTTTGGCTTTTCATTGGATAATGAAAAAAATTAGGATACCACTTCTGCAACCTATCTTGCTGTATTGCACCAAAGAATACTAAATCCTTAATGAAAGTCTTAATTCCATGTTGGTGGATTAATGAAAGTCTTAATCCCATGTTGATTGAATTAGTTAATTAGGTTTGTTGTTAGTTGTAAGTTTCCTTTTGGCATTGCAGTGTTTTAGATAGCTTTTGTTGTGCTGTTCCAGAAGTCTGTCTCTAATTTATTTTTGTGTTTTGGTTGGTAGTAGTTGTAAACTGGTGCTTGGGGAGGACACAGCTCTTCATACATTTTTGGCAACACCTTAAATTATACCTTGCATTTTCAGTGGATTATATTTGTAACAATAGAATGAAACAGATTATGTTTCCAATATTTTAGTAGTTGGAAATATTGATGTAGGAAAGGCAAATATGGAATACTACTACAAAGTAAGGTATTCCTCAATGAAAACTTGAGATTAAAGTATATTTGGGGTTATTTAAACTCAAGAAAACTGAAATACACAGACTGTGTGCAGAGCAAAGGATCTGGCTATGGGTTGATGTGTTAATAGGATGCTGTAGCCTAGATAGATCATATAGATATCCTTTGAATGTGTCTGGCTAGGATTGTTCTGTTTAAGATTTAATACTTGTAAGTTTTAAGTCAAGGCCTCCTAATCCAAATTTAGTAAAAACGTTATTGATCATCTTAAAGTAAATTTTACAAAGACATCCATTTTTAAGGAACTAAAAAAAGTCCAGCCATCCCCTGTTACTTGAAAGTGACAATTATAAGAACTTGGATTGTCTTTGCATTTTATTTCATAATTTTTTGCCTGTATCCTCTTCATCTGATTAACCAATGCAAGGGAAAAATGGTAAATAGACAATTTAATTTATGTTTGGGAAAGTAACATAATTGCTGTCCAGCAAAAGAAAAAACATACAAAATGTTTCAAGATATATAGAATATGTTTTCATCCTGATGCTGTAATAAAAAGGAAAAATTATAATGGAAATCTTTGGATCATACCTTACTGTAGCATGGGGTCTTGATGTTTTTGCATGAGATCTGCTTCTTCTGTATAAAGCTTCAGTTAGATGTATCACCAAGCGGGCAGTTTGTCATACTATGTGTGCAAAGGAAAAATCTCTGATTTACTGAAATCTCAGATCCTTCTGCCTTTGGCCATGTTGCTTTGTGACTTTAGATTTGAAGAACTTCTTCAGTGGTAGGTGGAATGTAGTAATGTGTAGTGGTTCTTGGTTTGCTTTTGTTGTTGTTTGGTCTGATTTGGTTTGGCTTGGTTTGGTTTTTTTATCTCCCTTGGGCGCTCAGGTGGGCTATTTTTGCAATCCTGAAGTGTTTCTACAAAGAAAACCTTATTTACTTTATCAGAAGTTTTAACAAAATAAGATTGACTCACCTGTAGTGTGAAAATATGAATGATTTCCTAAAGTTAGGGCAACTCATCATTGGAAGTAGGAAAAAAAAATCAACTTGCAAAGTAGAACTTAAGTTTTATATGAACATGTTAACCAGAGGCAGAGCATGGTGAGGATACGGTTGACATCTCTTGAGTCAGTTCTACTTGTGAGTGCATTTTGTCCTTGAAATGTCACCATGAAAGAAAAGTGACTAGCAAGAGAAAAAAAAAAGTAGTATTTTTACACTTATGAATTGTTATAAATATGAATTTGCAGTATCCACCTTTTCGAGATATATTGCTTTTCTTTACTTCCTTCTCTGTTATAAATTACAGGAATGTAATAAAGAAGCTGTTGCATTACTATGCTAAATAGTTTTTCTAATTGGGACTTATTCCTTCTAATTCACTTTTATTGAGACTATTTCTAATGACCAAACCTAAAAACACAGATCTTGTGTGTTTTATTTATTTATTTATTCAGTTTATATATTTTCATACATATTACATATTTTAAATATATTTATTAAATATTTATTATTATATATTTTTATGTTTATTTTATACATTCAGTATTTGATATTAAAAAGAGATCTGTCCTTGAAAAATACATCTTTTCAATACTGTCAGTTGGGTTTTTCCTGCTAGAGTACTTCACCTCTTTTCTAAGTTTATTTATCAGCTGTGCTAAAAAGACAGTGATCAATAAAAGTATGAGTTTCTCCATCTGGTAGAGATACATTCCCAACCACTTCTCTGATTTTTCAAGAACATGAAAACCTACCTTCAGAAAGTCATTTTCTAAAAATGCGTAGCAATTCTAACTGTCTATTGGCTTTCAGGATTGAAGTTATATCGAATAATTAGCTATATGTGAAAACAATTAGAATCAATATACTATTCTTGGTTTTGTTTGTTTGAAAAGAAGGTTAAAAAGACTTTACAATAGAAGAAATCCTTAGGTTGTGCTGCATTGGATTAGATCTCTGATCATGAGAGGTGTCCTTGTACAAAGCACTTAAATTAAATTACTTAAAGGTAGTCTTTGAATCTTTCTGCCACTGTGTGCTATGAATCAGTTAAATGTAATAATATAAGGAATAAAGGGAACAGTATTGATCAAATATTTATTACATTAGCCAGAAAACATATTTTAAATTAGTTTGCTCACAGCTGTTCAACTTACCTGTTTAACGCTTTATCTTGTGTGATTGTGCTTCTGTCTGACAAAAGGTACTTTTTCTTTTCCAGTTAATATTTTAAATAAGTTCTTAACAGTTTCAAGTTACTCTTTAATATATATTGGATTTCTTTTACATTGACAGCATGTGATGACTGTGCTTGTTACATGAGAATGGGTGGGTGAGCAGTTGTAGCAACAATTGCGTTACTAAATACTGATGATGCAAGAAACTTCTTCCTAATCCATGTGTGCAAAAGACTTAAGCACACCTTAACTTTTCCTGTCAGTTATAGTTGACCATACAACACCTACAAGTGTAATGCCTTCTCAAGAAAGGATTCTTTGCTGTAGGCTTCCCTGTTCCAACCGCTAACTTCACAGTGGATGTCATGTTTATTAACTGGGTGTTTCAGGTATTTGGTGAAGTCTCCCTGAACCGGAGAGGCTTCAGAGCCTGAAACAGTAACTGCAAAGAGGAACTTTCATTTGGCGTTAAATAGATCTTAGGTAAGATCTGCTAAATGAAAAGCTGACTCTTGCACTACTTCTCAGCTCGTTTAAATATCTTAAAGCATTTTCCTTCCTGTCTGATCGCTGTGATCTGCTTGATGCAAAGGAAGAATAAATACTTAAAGCCCACATATTTTGATTCGTTCAGCACATAGTTTTACAGGAATTGAGTTTTACAGGAATTGAATTAAACTTCAAAAATACAGAAAATAATGCTTGTTTCTTAGCTTGAAACCAAACTACATATAAATTTGTGATATGCCTAAAAAGTGTGTAGGTTTACTTTTTGTGGAGTTCAGTTCAGTCCTTGATAGTATTTTGAGAACTTTATGATAATGCATTTCAAAATGTGTTCCTTCTAGTGATTTTTCCTGAAATTATCCAGTTTCATAGTTTGAACTAAATTGTTGATTTTTTTTTAGTCATGTGGTTTTACATCCGTAGAAACTTAGACTTCTAAAAGTCTCTTCTTTACAGGTTGAATGGTATTTGATCACTTACTCGTGGTGAATACAGTTTTGGCTTATGAATTATTTAATATTCATCAAAGAGGAAGTAGGTTAAGAAAGAAACCCTCATGCTGATGCGTATAGACTTTTTTCCCTATAATATATATGTTAAATGAAATACTTGAACACTGCATTGCCATCTGGTGGTTTTTTCCAAGGATGCTGAATAGACAAAAGAAAGAAAGGTTTGGAATTTTTTTTTTTCTTTTTTTTTTTTTTAATCCAAATGTGGTAAAAGGGAAAATGCGGGAAAAAGTATGAAGAGAGATTTCATTACATAAAACAATTATGAGCTGATCAGTATATTCAGGCAGTATTATTGTATTAGCTTTTTTCATCCTCAGATTGCCTAATAACAATCTGGTTCCCTTGTATCAAAAGAGGTGAGAATTGTTATTACTGCCTCTAGTTTTCTGCTTTTCTACAGATTATTTTGCATTATGAGTTAATTAATATTCTTTGTTCAGTTCTGCTATTGTGAATTGAAATTTTCTATCAAATTTATTCTATGGTGGAATGATTTAACTGGAAGGAAAATCTTTCCAGTGATGGGTTTTTGGGATATGTAAGAGATCCTTCATATCATTATGATGAGATTAAAGTCTAGATATGTATTTTGTCGTGTAGCAGAAGATTACTTCTCTTTTTTATGTCTAGTATTTTTGTGCCTTTTCTATTATTACTCAATATAGGTGGTTCTTGTTGTTGTACTTGGATGAAAGATCAATATTATGAAAATAAGGTAGTAAAGACTTTGACACTGAGATGGTATCATTAAATTTTATTATGTTTTTGTAGGAGCAAAATATTAATTTTAATGAGGTAAAAATAATTCAAGAATTTTTTGTTATAAAAGTAGTGGAATTCTGAGGAACAAACTGGAAATATATACTAAAATCTGAAATAGTTATTCTTTATGAGCTGTAAGAAGATATTTTTCTAAATTATGGCTATCCATGGATTTTTAGGATTTATTGCTCATGAAATAATAAGTATATTTTAGATAATAATAACAAATGTATAAAGAATATCTCTGCATAAAAAGACTGTTGCTGTTTTTTGACTTTTTTTTTTTTTTTTATGGGAAAAAAATGTATCTGTGCAATATAGGCCTTAACATCAACAAAGCCAAGATTTTGCACCTCATGAGGAATGTCGTAATGAGAACTCAACAATGTAGTTAAAAAAAAAATAAGGAATATAAGTAAGTCAAGACAGTATGAGAACACTTTGCATCTAGGAAGAATTTTTGAATTAAGTTTACTCATTTGTACTTTACCATTGAATTGTCACTGTTTTACAGAATGCATTTATTTATTTATAAATATATAAAATCCAGTTTACATGGCAAAAACTCTTTGAGAAATTGCACATAATTAAGTGCTGAGGCTTAGCAGTGACCTGGTACCCTGTATTTGAGTATTTGTATTTTTTATTTATTTTTTATAACCCTTCCAGGTGAGATTTGGTGTCCTAATTGTGTAGTACTACATAAATAGTCCTATTCTTCTTAGTATCTCCCTTTTGGTAATTCCATTCTGGTTTTAATTCTGCTTGTGTTTTGGTTGCCTAAGTATTTTCCTTTTGGCTTCTTGTCAAAAGGTAATTAGTTAATGGATGTCATATTGGATCTGGTATGCACTGAATAGTAATAAGATGGTTCAAAAATAAATTAATATACCTGTTGTTGTTTTTCTTATGCAGTTTATAAGCAGAACACTCACATATACCATACTTCAGGTACTGTGAGCTTGGAGCAAAGCAATTACAGCAATTAAAGGATATGCTTCTTGTAAACCATAGGAGTTTGTGTCAATTGATATTAATGGCTCCTAGCTGTTGTTTTCACTCTGTTACAGAATGTTAGTTTTCCATTATTAATTGATGAGACTTGTGGCTTGTTGTGTGGTATGCAGAACCTGAAATAATATTTAGAGTCTATGTTTATTTGATGTGCAAGATTAACTTCCATGAGCAATGACTTTTTAAACTGGAATGATCAAGACTATTACTATGAAAACTTTTTTTCCTATCTCTCTGTTTGGAGACAGCAAGAAAAAGTATAGTGAATATCAGTCCTAAGCAAATATGTATGTACCTTTCTTATTGCACTGGGGAATGGAATTATTTTTGCATCATGACCTGATTAAGAAGTGAACCTTGCTTCTTATGAGGATTGTTTCAAAAAACTCATTTTGAATTGGCACATAAATATGCAGCCTAGTTTATGGTTGTAGCTGTGGGGCTGAATGGGGAAAACTCTGTGAAATATTTTTCTTTTTGAGGGAGAAGAGAGAAAAAGATGAGGCTGAATCTTTACAGTTAAAAACACAATAAAGATATGCAGAAATCCTTGTTTCATTCTCAGGCAACTTTCTTATATTATGATCTATTAATTCATTCCATATTGATTTTATTAACACTAATATTCTTCTGGGTTTTAGCCTAAGAATAAAAGATGTTTTAGTTTTCTTTTTGTACCTGTTTTGTTTTGATTTAAATATGGTTATTCCTCCCCATTTAAATGTGTAGTAGAAATCACGGTTTAATTTTTAATGTTAAAACTTCCTCTTCATAGATGAAGAATTAATTAACTGAGTGTATCCACTTCCTTGGATTTTTGCTAATTACTCTGCAAGATATAGTTGTGTGTCAGTGGAGGAGGGGGCTACTTGCTTTCTTACTTGTACACTTCTTTTAAAGATAGAAAACCTTCAAAAGCAATACAGTAATGGGGTCAACTGAGATGAATGATTTCTTCTTATGCCTGCTGGGAGGCAGGCCTAGATTATACAGAGATGCAAAGATTGTGTAAATGCTCTGCCTCCTTCTTCAACACTTGCACTCTTTGTCCTGAACTTTTGCTGTCTATTGGAGAGAACTGTGAGGCCCTCTGAAATTAATATAACCCACAGAAAGTTTTTACAGCTTGCTATTACTACATGGCACCAAGATGTCAGAAGAGCAATCCAAGATGTCAGAAGAGCAATTAGTGTCCTTTAGCACCTCATTTAGACATCAAAAGTATCCATATCCCCATCCTGCAGTAATTCTGACAAAGCCATTTACACCAGTTTTGGTATGATACTCAACTTCTTTCTTAGTTTATGAAGGTAAACCTTCTTTTGATTATTGTTAGGTGAAAAGGCCTGACTTGCTCTTTGTGAATCAAGGGCTCCTGGAAGAAACTAGGAGTGAAGAATCAACTTATTTAGTAAATTTCTGCATATTAAGGAAATTAGAGTGTTCCTTTAGAATATGGTTTTGAACCTGGGGTTTGTGGTTTTTTCTGTTTGCTTTTTTATGCCAACAGTATATGGGAAGCATTAGATTTTTAAAAAAGAATAATCTTTTACAATACTGTATATTTATTTAGCTACAGAATGTTTTATGTGTTGCACTTCTATGAAGTAATTTTCAATGTACAGTTTTCATTTGAAACATGCTGAATAATAATCTTGCTGGAAAGAACACCAAGTTTTGCTAGTTAGCTTAAACAGTGCTTGGCCATGGGGATGGCTTGGCTCCAATGGTCTCTACTTTGCTTTTACAGGCTAAGGATGCTATTCAATATGTCAGCTGAACAGCAAATATGAGGACTGTGTGGTGGGGGGAGTGGCAGGGAGGCTATACTGTAAAGACAGAAATAAATATAATTCTGTTCCACTGGAGGATTTGGGCAGTAAGGAATGATTGCATCTCAAGCATAAATCCTTTGTGACACATTACTTATTTTGGAGACGCTATGAAAGCAGTAACTGTTACTTGTCCTGCAAGCATTTATGAACAGGATGGCTGGCATTTTAAAAATAGTTATATGACCTTTTGTTGTTGCTAGGATCCATCCTGATACTTTTTGGAGTCCTGTGAGGTTGTGAATAATACCACAGTATGTGAAAGGACTGTCTGTGTTTTAGCAAAGGGTCAATGTTTTATAGAGTGCAATATATGTTAAGAAATGACTAATGATAGTAAAAGAGACAAAACAAAATCTGAAGCCAAAAGGACAGTAATAGATATTCTTACATAGTATGGTCATTGAGTTTTAGTAGCTGCTTAGGATGACTCTTTTCTTCCACAGTTCCTATTTTCCCTGGGGAACCATTAGTGATTGTTTTACTCATTGGCATCTGTTGGCAGACGGCCTAAAAGATTTAAAAGAGCCAGTGACCTCTGATCAGAAATCACTGTTGCAGAAGATTTATTTATTTGAATATTATCCTGTCAATTTTATGTAGAATAATGACTGTGGAGAATAAGAAGGCAAAAAACCCTCAAGGACAAGTAATGGCCATCTGATGTATTTGTCTTTTTTATTTAAGTGTACTCAGTTGTGAAATATTATTAAAATATAGAAATAATAGCCTTGAAAATAAGTTCTGCCCATTAGAATATATTTTGTTGTTATACTTAAAGGAAATTAAAATTGATAAATTTGTCCTATTAAAATACTTCCTGACTTGCTCTTCCTGAAGGATGGAGAGAGTAAGTGCTATCAGTGCTGCATACACAGATGTATGAGAACCAACTTAGCCTGAAAAGAAGAGGTTGTCCTTTAGATTGAAGTCTTGAATTCTTCAGCCATTCTTACTCAGACTTGTTTTAGCTGTTATGGTCTTTACTTCAAAAGCAGGATACACAACCTCTTGTAAGATTTGTATGTTTATAATATTTTTTTTAAAGTAGTTTTTTGCAATTATAAGAAGAAATATCAGACTGCTGTAATGGAAAATTACAGCGCAGTTATGTTATTTGAGAGATGAGTGCTCCTGTAATTTCATCACCTTGCTCTGAATGCATTACTCATTTCAGGAAACTGTTGGTTGTACAAATGCAAAGCAGACAATTATGTTGAAGTGATCTGAAAATTCATTTAGTGGATTAGCTCACTTCCACAAATGACTCTTTCATTCTTGCTGAAAAGGAGCAGTTTTTGCTCTCTTTTAAATCTATGTTAATTCCTATTAAAATACTTCCAATTGATAATTCCAGTTTTGATTACAGAGTCATTTAGGTTGGAAGTCAGCTCTTAATATCATCTAGTACAGCCCCTGTGGTTCAAGCAATGGTAGCTACAGCAGGTTGCTCAGGACTGTGTGCAGTTGAATTAGGTGTCTTCAGGACTTTTTTCTAAACAGCGGCTTTTTAAGGAATTTAGGAAAACCTTCTAAAGGTTACATGTACATGCTGCAGACCCTCGATTTTTCCAGATGAGAATTTCCCTAAACATACTCATCATGGGTTGCCTCATCTTCCAGTGGAAACTGTGGCATGTTTAGGCTGGTAGCTCTGAATTGCTCTAATGTGGAGTTGCAATGTATCAAGAAAACACCATGGAGTCATGTCAGGTTCTGAAATCTGACCTACCTGCAAGCAGGGTTAGTTAAAATTGCTTGGTACCTGTTCAGAATGTTCAGTTTCTTTCACAGTAAGATTAGGTATCTCTTGAAAACTACAAATATATAAAAAGTCTACTGAAACATGAGACAATAAATGAGGCATGTGTGAAGCTGCATGAAAAATGAGCGTGTTTAACATTTACCATTGTATTTTACCATTGCCTTGCTGCCTCACTTTTAACCATAGTTAATATGCTTATTAATACTAGGAACATACTATTTTTCCTATGGGAAAAGTAATTTGCTAATGCTGGGCATTCTACCTTAGAACACTTTTGTAAAATTCAGTATCTTTTTTTTTTTTTTTAATGAGATTTGTCATAGGAAGTAAAACAAAGACAGTGACTTTGGGATATTAAAAATAAAAGAGCAGGCCATAACATACACAACTTTTTAAAAAACCAGCAACATACATGGCTTGGTCCAATCAAAAGAGAGCAGCCAGCAGTAAAGCTGATCTTAATACTATTTTTAAAAAAGGTGCAAGATAGACTTGCCTTAAATTCCAGATTTTCTGCTGAATGCCATTGATGGTATAACCCAGACTGAATTCTGAAGGCAAAACAGTCAGTCAGGAAAGAATAATGCAAAATCCCTATATATATGTAGAGATACCTGTGTTATGAGGGAAGGCTCAGCTCCTTCCTATAGATCATGGAGCCTGTGGAGACGCTGTTAAGCTTTCACACAGCTGATAGCTGGGGTGCAGCACAGCAAAAGAGGAGGGAAAACATGGAACAATGGTGTTAACCTCTGAGCCCTTTCTAATCAAACAATCTGAGCCAGGTATGAGAAGGAGTCAGGCTGCCATTTCTAGAAGTGACTAATGCGCATCTCATGGGCTCACAAGGGGCAGGCCAGCATGGAGGTCAGTGAGTGCATTGTTTTCTTTCTGCTGACTGTGCCAGGCACTTCACACACTCTGCAAAAAAATCACTTTTCTTGTATTGTATGTTTATTTTTGCCATTGGCAGTGTTTTAAATGCAATTTACATTTTTGTTATTTGAGAGACAAAAGAAAATTTTAAACTTTGTATTTTTCTAGGAAATTGAATAAGGATCAGTAACAAGCGATTCTAGTTTGCTAATAAACATTTTTTGAAACAATTATTCAGCAGAATTGCTAGCTGGTATAAATTTACAAATATGCATGCTTTCATTTTTTAGTGTACTGCTTGCTGTGAATTTTTAGCAAAATGGGACTATTAATGGATGAAGCAGGAAGCATAAAATTAGAGAAAGTCTGAAAAAACCACATGGCAAGCCATGTTTGTCAGAAAATAAATTTTTATTGTGAGAAGCAGCTCTCATGTCAAGGAGAGAAGGAACAAATTGCTTCTGGTGATTAGGAATAATAAAATAGGATGGCTTATATTTTTTTAATTATAGTATTTTTTTTCTATACATTTGAAATATATACCATAAAACCCACTTAAAAGTAATATGTAAGATTTGAGATTAAGGTAAACATTTCTTACTTCTTTTTCTCAAATTTTCAAAGTAAACATATTTATGACAAACATATTAATAAATTAATACATTTTATTGGTTCCCTTGAAATAGCCACTGCTACTGTTATCTGAATTTTTTTTCTTATAATTCCTAGTTACATTATCATAAGTCTGTGCAATGACATAATGAGATGTTGTAACAAAAAGTAGTCTGGACAGGGTGTTATTTAACAACCTAAAAATTTATCACTAAGAGTTTGCTCAACAGTACATCAAAATGCAAGGTCATTGCCCACACACTTCCCCCCCAAAAAAAAATAAAAGGAAAAGGAACTAGTGGACAATTTTCAGGATGTAAGTGACTGAATCCCAGTGTGATTACACTTTTACAATACCTAGAGAAGCTGTTAGCCCTCCTTCACAATAAGACTCCATGAAAAAGCAGCTGTCCTTATTAACATCTGACTAGTGTCATGCTATCTGTAATTCAGGGAAACTGAAAATAAATGAAATTTTATGCATATTTAAGTAGGTGGACTGCTTAATTCATTCATGACTGTGTTTCAGTTTGTCACTGCTAAGTAATGCACATGTAATAAACCTTTGCATTTCAAAGTAGCTGATACTCATCCATGTACAAAGTCAGCATTATTTGTGTGTGCCTGGTATTGAAGACAGTTGTGTTAAAATGCTGCTGTTCATACCATACTCTGCAGTAGATGCTGCATGCAGGATCCATGATGGCTCATACCTACAAATGCTACTGTTTTCACGAGGGCGGATCATTTACTCATTTCCAACTGTGCTTGAACAAGACCATTCAAAAGAGTTGCCTTCTCACTATAAAAATATTGTGTGTTTGAAACATCTCAAATTTTTCTTTCTGGTAAGTCATGATCCAAGGAAAATATTGAAGTCATGTGCTAAGTCTCCAGAATTAATCACTTTTTCTGCTTTATTCACTGGTTGGTTTTAGTTCTTCTCTGTGACTCAGTCTTTCACTACAAGTTACATGAGAAAGAAATTCACATTCCATAGTACTTTTGAGCCTTTTTCCCATTTCCTTCCTTCTCTATAGATGTACAAGAGGAAAGATGTAACAGGGTAAGGTAGTTACTCATCACAGGACAGCAAATTTTTAGATGTTCCTGGGCTAAAAAATTCAAGAAAGGGTTTAAAAGATGTTTTTCTGTGGCAGGATGTATTCATCAGCTTCAAGATATTGTCAGTTGTGATCAACATAGAGAAAGAGTTTGTCTGCTGCAGATAACTTCCTGCGTAACTGTAGACAGTGCAGCAACTGTCCTCACCAAAAACATTGCTGTTGAGGATTTTATGTCTAAATTCTGAATTACTTTTCCTGATACAGACAGCTGCAAATGTTAGTAAACTATAGGAACTCTTGGAAGTGAATTACTTGGACAAGCTGTGCCATGTGGGAGAGGAATCTGGATAGGTTGGATTCATGGGCTGAGGGCAGCTGTATGGGGTTCAATAAGTCCAAGTGCCAGGTCCTGCACTTGGGCCACAACAACCCCAGGCAGCACTGGAGGCTGGGGGAAGAGTGGCTGGAAAGGTGCTTGGAGGAGAAGGACCTGGGGGTGCTGTTTGACA
>QWTY01027946.1:0-10736 GCA_008033365.1 Pseudorectes ferrugineus
GATTTTGCCACTGGATCCCAGTCATTCAGAGAGTCCAGCAGCAGCAAAGACATCCCACCACATAAATTTAATTTGCTTTACATGTTTATCCATTCTTTGACTTTGCCTTTTCATTCACATCAGTTTGGCTGTGTCCTGGTATTGTACAACCTCTAATTGCCTGAGCAGACAGCTTTTCCCTGACTCTTGTGTCATACATGAAGAATGGTCTTGGAAAAGGCAAGGGCTGGGCTAATAATACACTGCTGTTGTGTAGGTGTGCTCAGCACTTCCTTTAAATTCCTGCTGGCTAAAGGGTTCAAAGCCAGCTGGCTGGAACAAGGCTCTTAACTCTGCCTTAAAACACCTAAATGTAAATGGCCTGACTTGTGAGAAATGATGGACACCCAAGGAAATTTCCTGTCTTTCTCTGGACACATTTGGGGAATTCTCGTTAAAAAAACTACAGCACTAATTCCCACATCTTCCAGTTGGTTAACCCTGAGGGTTTGGCTAATTCCAGAGGACTGAGCTCTGTGGCCTTTCTGCTGGGTACAATGTTTATCACATGTGAGCTGGGACAAAGAGCAAGAGGGCATCAGGACAAAATTCATGCCCTGAATCACTAACAGAACTGAAAAGAAGACACAGTCATAATAATTTTGTTTCTTGCTCTAACTCTCCATGTGGTAAAGCACAGCTGATTATGGGGTTTTGATGCTCCTTATTGCCATTATTTTACTCTACTTCTGCAAAAACTGCCACATTCATTCTTAGCGTGGTTGTCTAAAGGAAGGGAGGTCAGAGATCCAGTGTAAACAAGGTAAATAACCTTCATTTGTCTGCAGGTGCTGCAGCACCTTCTGGAGGAATGTGCAGCTCTGAGCCAATGTCCCACCTGATGGCAATGGATTGGCTTCTCTCAGGGTTTTGTAAATATTCCTCAAGACTGCACTCATGAAAATTAAGCTTCTGCAAGTACTGCTTACTGTTAACACCACATTTTGGTATCAGAGACATTCCCAAATTAGTATCCTGGGTTTTAAATGAAACTCTCTGAATGTTTTGGACATTTCCAGGAAGAGCTTTAGGTATACAAAGATGAAGTTTGTCATGTTAAAGAAAGACAAGAAAAGTACTTCTGCTGTAGATTTCAGTAGGAAGATTCTGATTTCTGGAAGATAAACAAAATATTTCACATTTTAAGAACTGACTTACATCCATGTTTAAGTGAGGGATAGCTCACTATGATACGACACAAAGACCATCTCTTCCCAACTCAGTGTTGTCCTGTGATGTTTCATCCAAAGCTCCTTAAAGACTCACAATTATATCACCTGGTGTGCACATTTGTACCCTGGGCTTGGGCTGGCTTAAGCCCACGAGAAACTCTTCTCATGCTTTAATTTGTCCCTGAGATTTGAAGCTGAAACAGCTTTAGTTCTTTCCCTCTGCAGGGGCAAGACACAGAATCTGCATTTGCTATGAAACTTGTGATATGGTTCTTCTTAGTCCAGAGAATCCTAGAATGGTTTGGGTTGGAAAGGACCTTAAAGATCATGTCATTCCAAGCCCCTGCCATGGGCAGGAACACCTCCTGCTAGATCAGATTGCTCAGAGCCTCATCCAACCTGGCCTTGAACACTTCCAGGGACGGGGCATCCACAGAGTCTCTGGGCAACCTGTGCCAGTGCCTCACCACCCTCACAAGAAAGGATTTCCTTCTAATACCTAATTTAAGCCTGGCCTCTTTCAGTTTAAAGCCATTGCCCCTTGTTCTAGCACTATGTGCCATTACAGAAAAGTGCCATGAAGCCCTGAAGGATGGGAAGGCAGGAAGGGTTGCACTGTGACTGCAGAGCTGTTAGCACTGCTGTGACAAGCAGGTCATACTTAGTTAAGCAACCTGTTCATTTTCACTCTGCCTGAACAAGAGGTCAAGAGAAGTTCAGTGTAATTAACAGTAGAGAGATACAGGGGATGGAAAAGTGTGAGGCAGTGTTTATTTAAAGAGCTATAAACCTGGTGAAAAAAATAATTTTCCTACCAGAGAGGGAGCTATTAGAATCAGCTTTCTTTAGGAATATTTCTGTAATAAAGTGTTGCGACTCCATAAAAGGGTGTAAAACTATCTGAATAAAACCCAAGGAACAGATTTCTGAAGCCCAGGAGCCACAAGGGACAGGAGCATCAAGCTTTGTTCATAGCTCCCTTACCTTGAGCTCATGCATATGTGGGAAGCTGCATTCCCACAAATGCCTGGTTCATAATGATCCACTATTGTCCAGTGGCTGAAATGGAAATTTAGGAGTCCCAGTGGGGAGCTGCTGCTCCTGCAGGACTTGTGTGAGAAATGCTGGAGAGCTTTTACAGCTCACGGAATGTAGCTCAGCACATTGCTCTCCATCACTTCCTTCTGGCTGCAGCTGTACCCCTGGTAATGCTGTTAATACCTGTAATGCCATGGCTGATAATTGTCTTTGATATGGGTGTGACTGATAATGGTCCTTGACATGGGCTTCCCAAGATTCAAAGGTTTTTTGTGCAGTGAGGCTGTCCTGGGCTCTGGGCCCTCCTCTCTCTTCCCCTCCTCTCCTGGGGGCAGTCTGACAAGAGGGGAATGAGAAGGGTCAGAGCCAGAGAACTCAGAGCAGCAGGGCTGGGCCAACACTGAAACCAAAATGGGTCTAAGGGGGATATGCAGAGAGCCTCAGGGCATGTGGGGGTGCTGTCAGTGCTTCCCCCTGGATCTGCCAAGTAGGGCAGCAAGCATGCAAGAAAGGACCTAATGTATCTTTCCTACTTTAAAGCACCAGAAACTAAAAATAGTAATTAAAAAAATGCTGAATTGAAATTATGATTGGAGTAATGTGATAAGTTTGCACGGCAATGTTTTGGTAGCAGGGGGACTACAGGGGTGGCTCCTGTGAGAAGCTGCCAGAAGCTCCCCCTGTGTCCGACAGAGCCAATGCCAGCTGGCTCAGTTAGTGAAGAACTGCAGCCCGTGGAAAAGACCCACGTTGGTGAAGTTTAGGGATGATTGTCTGCCATGGGAGGAACCCCATGCTGGAGCAGGGAAAGAGGTGAGAGTTTCCCCACAGGGAGGAAGGAGCAGAAGAGACAGTGTGTGATGAACAATCCCCCTTCGCTGTCCCCCTGTGTTGCTGTGGGGAGAAGGCAGAGAAAATTGGGAGTGAAGTAGAGCCAAGGAAGAAGGGAGAGGTGGGAAGAAGGATGTAATTATTCATAAAAAGCTACTGGTATTAAGTTATTACCAATCAAATCAGAGTAGGATAATGAGAAATAAAAAATAAAGCCGCTCCTGTAGCTCCTCCACTACCAAAACCTTGCCATGCAAACATAACACAAGTAATCATCTTTCAAACATAACATGGGTTGAAAAATGATCTGCCATCATGTAAGGTGGACATAACTCCTATCCATGGATCAAAGGTTCTTTCTAGTTAAAGAATTTGTCCTGCTTTTGCTCCTTTGAAAGTGCTTACCACAAATTTTGTCTGTAAAAATAATAATTATAACCATCCCAATCAAAAGTCACCCAAATGTAGAAAGTAAAAGTTTATCTGAAAAAGGACTTTTAAAGTTGTAGGTTTTGGCTCACCATCAAGAAACATTTTCTATTTCGCATCATTATATGAGCTTTTGGATTTGCAAGGAGAGTACAGATTCTGAAATAAAACCCCTTCTCTCTAAAAGCTTAGATTTCACACACTGTTCTTTATCGCTATTGCTCAGTGAGATAAATTTCTAGTTAAAGTTTACACAGCATTTTATAAACCTCATAAGATATTTTCTATGTCCCCAAGTCCCCTGATCTTAGGAAAAAAGGCAAATCACGTAGTTCAGGGAATATAGGAACCTTGTCACCAGAAAACAGACCTGAAACCCACTTTGTTTAGAATCCTCCCTCTGAGACCAACACACAGGCAGTGTTTCAGAGGGAAGCCACAGACCCTGGCAGGAGATGGGTGGATTTGCTTCCCCACATTGGCCTCTAATCACAGGTGGCTGCTTTGAGTCCTGATAAGTGAGGTTCTAAAATCCTTGATCATGAAGCTCCCTCAGGATGGAGGAGATGGAAGGGAAGGCTTGAAGCTCACAGGAACAGACTCCCATCTAAGGAAGCTGCTGGAGAGGCAGAGGAGGTGCATACACCAAGAGTTTCCACTGATTGCATATGGACACTGCAGGAAAGACATAAATGAACCAGTTCAGGTAACACTGGGATTCTTTTGCAAACCTAGATCAGATCTTCTGGTGTCCACTTCATGATACGTCCTCCATAAAGGACAATAATTTCCCCCCAGACGTGAAATCAAATGGAACCAAATGGAGCACTGGGTCCTGCTCTCAGAATCACTTCAGCCTGAGCCTCAGCTGGGGACTGTAATTACTGACGTGTTTGAATAATGAGAATGCTTATGTACTTTGGCAGATGAGAGTGACAGTGCTCAGCACCAGCCAAAACTGAGTCCTTGCATGATCTTACCTTTGTGGCAGGGATTTCTTAAGCTTAAAACCCAAAGTCTCTCAGAGAGAGATAATTACAAATTTTTACCTTGTGGAAATATTTACACAGGTTTGCCATGGGGAGTCATAGTGTCCTGGGTTTTGTGTGTGTTTGTGTCTTGTACCCTCTTAAAAAGAAACAGAGTTTGACTTTGAAAATAACATTTCAGAATGTTCACATCAAATTCTCCTTCCTTTTAGGTGCTGCATGAATGGTTGTCCAGATAAGGGTGCAAAGGCTTTAACACAGGTGTGTAAAGAGGAAATGTCAAATAAACTCTTTTTTTGAGGAAGATGTTTTCCTGTATTTTCTTCTTCTGCTGGGTTTCATCCTGGAAAGCAATGACAAGAACCAAAAGCTTTCCATAGCTGAGTTCACATTTCCATTTGTAATTGCAAGAGCAGAGTAAGATGGAGCAGAAAAGCTTTAAACCAGAACCATGTGGAGAAAATAATTTCTATACTAATGGACATGTCAATGCTTCAATATTTCCTTGCACGTCAGAATGAAACAAGCTTGTGTTTTAAAATTTCAGAAGTCCTGCAAAAAGCTAATTCAAAAATTCTGGAAAGGATTTTTTGTCATGATTTCTGTGAAAATAAACATGCTTTTTGGAAGCATCAATATTGCAAACTATTAATTAATGAGGAAGTACCTAATTCTCAAGGTCTCCACCAGCAAATATAAATTATTCTCATATTCCCTAGGAAGAACTCTCCTACTCCATTGATTCCTCTGCCAGCCTCCCCCATTCTCCTTTCCTAATGGTGTCATTGAAGGAATAAAGTTAATTGAGAATTAGTGGTCAGCTCCACTCATTACAGATCACGCACACCAAATCACTGCAAAGGAGCAGAGGGACTGGGGGATGTGTCCTTCTCAGGTGCTCCTGGACTCCACAGACAGCTTCCATCCCACAGTCCTGACAAAGCTTCATGGATCAGAAGTGTTTTAAACTTGAGCTCTTATTTACCTTTTATTTTACCTCCAATGAGTCAGTGGGAGTTTTGTAATGGATGTAAATGGGAGTACCGCCCACTTAACCAGAATTATATTACAGCAGCTCATTTTTTCTTTCATTCTAAAATATATAAAAGGACATTTTCCCCACAATTAGGATATTATAGTGTGATCCTCCAAATATGCAGTAGCTTCTACTGTGCTTATAGACAGAATAATTGGTATTTATGGAGTTCTCAGAAGACTGCATTTACTCCTCTGTGGCTTAAAGGACTCTATATTGGTCATTATAAAGGATTTGTGCTTTCTCTAGGAATCAGAGCTGTTGTGGAACATCTGAATCACCGTTGCAGAGGGTGTATCACTGGTGACAACTGGATGATTGATCCAAAACCAGTTTATTAAAAATTAATTTGATGTCATTTGTAATGTTGGCTCCAGTGCTGTTTTCTCTGAAGTCCTGCTTCCTTTGAAGTTTTGTCACTGTCTTCTTCAATATCAAGATCAAACACTTCTTCTGCATAAGTGTTGCCATTCAGAGCAGCGCTGTGTGTGACCTGTTTCCTTGATCAAGATTTTCTGGTGACCTATGCAATCAATCTGTGTCTGTTGTGCTGCTGAACTTCCACAGCTCAGCCACACAGCCTGGAAGACTTTCATGGGTTTTGGTTTTTCTTTTTTTTTAATTTTGGGAATTTGGTATTTTTTATTCTTTTTTCACATCCCAAAATGGTTAGAAAAGTTGGAGTTGATAATCTGAATGCAGCTAGAATGGATTTTATGCTTTACATCCTTTATTCTTATACTATGCCATCATGACCTCCCAAGAAAATCCCCAATTGTCTTGATTGCAGTTGACAAAATATACATCAATTTTATTTCTCCTTGGATTCCAAAAGCAATAAGAATTAGCAGTCTGATTTTCTTCATAGCCTTTTCTCCTCGTCACAGAGATCAAGTTCACATTTATCAGATCCCCTCCAAGTCATCAGTGTTGCTCTGCTGTTTTGCAATTTCATCAATTTATGACAGAACACTTACATTAGTGTGATTGTTTTTTCAAATTTTCCTTTCTCTCAAAGTATTCCTCTTTTGGATACTTCTTCTTATTACTGCTATTATTCTGCAGGTCTCTGTTCAATCACCTTCTCTGATGAGGGGAGCTCATCACCAGTGGATATGAAAAATACAGGAGATAGAGCTGTAGGTGGTAGTAGGAACAAGGAGAATAAATGTGGCAATTCTACAAACTATGCAGGTCTAGGAACTTATATTCTCTGATTTTTGTTGATGCATTTTTGAAAAGAATTCACAGATTTAAGGACTTTGAGGATCTGAATGTTGGAAAACTTCATCCCAGGCACTTTGTCCAAGGTCACATGTAAAGAGTTTGTGTAAGAGCTGGAACCAAATATCTTGAGACCCGATTAGCTGTAGGATTATGAGCCTTTTGTTTATTCCCTCTCCTGTGGTCATTGCAGCACCACACACTCCCCTCAGTCACATTCAGCTAATGGAATAGTTGTCATCTAATATGCTGAGGATATTGCTTTGTCTCTCATATTTCAAACATCCCAAACTACAAAGCTAAAGAAAAAGATGTCTTCAGCTCCTCATTTATCATTTCTACTCTCACAGGATCTGCTGCTGCAGAATTTGTTTTCAAAGTGAGTTAAGGGAAAAATCCCTCCTAATTGCTAAATTTTCTGGTTTCTCTCTTATTAGTTGCAAATAAACACATGAATTACATAGATGTCTGTTATTCGTGAAAGATTGTCATAAAGTGTCTTTTTAAAGCACTTCAAATTTAGTGACACTTTCCCCCTTTCAGGAATATTATGATGACAACATAAGAAGAACTTGCCAAAAATGCTTTCTGGGTGGGGTAATAAATCAATGTAGCAAACATCAGCTCAAGAGATATTGAAGGCAAAAGGCTCTATGGAGATTTGCCATAAGTGGGTGTGTTCTCCTCCTCGTGGATGCTTTGTTTGTACAGCTCTCATATTTCACTGCCAGCACGTTATAACCTGAATCATTTTAAGACAATAAAACCAACAGTCACACTCATTGCCTCCAAATACTTCACAAATTGTTCAATCCATTTTGCCATTTCCTTGGAAAATCCATGTCTCTATTTTAGCTCTGGTGAGCACAAAGATGACTGTTTGGAAAAGTGCTGGTGTGTCAGGATAATCTGTGGCCAAGTGAGATCAGCACCTGTCAAAACCACAGTGTCTTTCCAGCCTTAACCTTTATCTGTGAGCACACCTAGCAAGGAAATGAAGTATTTCTCGGTCTTTGAGGTGAAAGATGTTATGGAAAAAAATGTGGTTACTAGTTTGCAGGTCTATGGTTAAAACAGAAACTGAGAAATGCACCTTCGAGGTGTGTTTTTTGTTGTTGTTAGTTTTGTTGTTGTTGTTTTTAAATTTTTTTTTTTAATCACAAGAAGTAATTTCCTATGGGTTAGCACATGGTGAATCATGCCAGCTCCTGCAGCAACGGCACACGATAAATTACACAACTAGCACTTGACATTTTTTGTCACCTGAAGAACCAGGTTACAGAGTGCAAGATTTGCCAAGATAGTCTCGGCATAATTCTTTACAAATATGCACACATTATTTTTTAGCTTCCACCAGGCACTGAAATTATTTGTCATAATTTTAAGTCAAATAAAGAAGCTAAAGGGCATTTTCAGAAATGCTTTTTGCATCCTTGGGGTCCTCTACAAATGTTAAGCAGGTGTCAAAGCTGTACACAACACCTTAAGTATGAACTCATTCTCATTAGGCTTGGGCAGCTCCTGTGCTTTCACACTGAAAACCTTCTCTGTCCAAGTACAGATTCTGCCAGGAATTTCAGCTGAAGGAAGTATTTTTCTTTCCAACCAACTAAATTCTCTTATCAGCTTCCTTTTTATTTAATCTGTACAAAGCAAGGAGTAACACCCATATACCAGAGCGAATACTAAAGCAAATAATTAGCAACCAGTGACTCTCTCCTCCATACCTTGAGGTGTGGCCAGAACTCAAAATGGTAAACTACGACCCCCAGTTAAATTCCAGCCACAACAGGAACAATATTTACGTTGTGGATTTAGGGTTGAAAAAGTGAAATATTTGGGCAGAGGAGCTAGTTTCCCATCAGGCTGTCTATACTTGTGTCCAGGAGAGGACAGCAGCTCCCAGTGCTGCAGAACACCTGGCTGTGTTGAGCAGCATGTGGCGAGATCACGGGTACAGGCAGAGATTTAACAGAGAAGAAAGTGGAGATGGGCAAGTAGAAATAGAAGATGGAACGTCTTTAGGTCCATCCTCATGGCTCCATTGTCCTGGACACCCCCTCAGACACACAGTGAAGGCTGTCAGGCTTGGCAGACCTCTTTCTCCAGCCCTTTCTTCGGCTGTGATGGAGTCTGTTTTTGTGGGCATCTATTTACACTGTAATCAAAATACTTGTTTTGGAATGTTTAGTTTCATTTGGGTGGGCTGTAAAAGCCTTCTGTTTTTCCTCTGCTTCTGAATGGAAAAGGAGGCTTCAAAGTGACAAACTCAAGAGCTTCATTTTGGAAGCTGCTACAATGAAATGTTCCATCATGTTAGAAAGTATTTATTTGTGAAACTTGAAAACAAAACTCTAATATTTCCAAAATCCTTTCATTATTTTTTCAGCAGAAATGAAAAAATCCGTAACCCAACAAAAAACCCCAAACTAACAACAATCCTATTCTGGAAATTAGATATGAATCTACTGGAAGTTTCACTTGCATAAAGTTGCACACTTCATTCCCACTGAAACCCCTTTGTTCATTCAATTTGGTCATTAAAAGGAAAAAATAAAATAGCCCTCTCCCTGTTTAAGGACACAAGCAGAAGGGAATGACAGCAGTGTCACTTGCAGGCTGGACCAGGGACTTAGGAAGTGCCAACACTACCAGCCTTTTTTCCATTTCTCATGGGACTTTCCTGATGGGACTTTAGCCAGTGGGTTGATGGAGCCAGAGATGTCTTTGAAATAAAAGCAGCCTGATTTTCAAAAATACCCGGTGCCTGTCACTTTTACTGACTGCAGCAAAACTTCACTAAACTGAAAGAAGGGACATTTTAGTGTAGGCGTTCAGCCACCTGACACTCAGGTTACTTTATCTATGAGGCACAATTTCTGGTGCTAATACAAAGTATCTCCCCTAAACAGTCACGCAAGTTTGTTTTGGAAAAGTGTGCAGTCTCTCAGAAAAGAATATGATATTTTCACATATGCTAAAAAGAATATTATTTACTGTGTGTGTACAGCTCCTGTTGGACTCAGTACTATCCAAGCAAATTCTTGTAGAAACTTGACGCTGAGGCAGTTGTGTTATAATGTTCTTTTTACAGCCAGATTTAACAGTTATCTCTTGTTTTCCTTAATTTGTATTAGTTAATTGCTTTGCAAATCAAAATGAATAGAGGCAGAGCTCCTGTGAGACTCTGGGAGTGTGCTGGGAGCATGTTGTGTTACATCTGCTCACTTTTTGAATTGCATCAGATTTCGGAGTGTAACAGACTGATAATGGTTGTTTTCACACACACTTTGATGCAACCATACCTCTACATTCTGAATTTTCAGCCCTAAACTTGACCCCACTGGATCAACGAGAAGGGTTTTAGTTCCCTGTGAGGGGCTTCTTTTAAATCTATGCCAATGCATTTTGAAAGAGCTCTCTCACTATTGCATAGATGTCACTGGACAAGATATTTTTGTCAGCACCATAGGCTTGTCCCAAAGATACCAATGTCAATGGTCTATGAATCTATTTATTTGCAACTGCAGATCCCTGAGTGCTGGTGAAAGACCCAGTTTGCATCCCTGAATTCAAAGACAGTATCACTAATAAACAGCATAATCATGTGTGTGATCACAGTGTATAGGAAGAACCCAAAGAGACGCAAGAGGCTTTAGAAGAAATCTCAGTGAAGAAAAGGGTTAGAACAGTGAGTGTGGAATAAAACAGAGGGAGGAACAGGAAAAGATGGGCACACAGGGCTGGGGGGAAGATACAAGGGACATGAGGTGAAGTTCCACAGGAAAAGAGAGAAAGCAGATGGTTCGCAGCTATTGCAGCTACTGCAACTGTTCCTGAAAGCAGGAGTCACGTTGGCAAAGTTGCCTCCAAGACCTCAGGTGAGGAGTGATGGAATGAGGAGGAAGATGGCAGGAAAGGATCACAGGATTCTTTAGCTCCCCAGGTAGGGAAAGGTCTCCTCTGCCTTTAAGGCTG
>QWTY01027952.1:0-10516 GCA_008033365.1 Pseudorectes ferrugineus
GGTAGGGAAACAGAAATTTTTTTTTGCACGGATAAAGGAAGAGCTTCATCCTCTACTGTGGTCAAACCATTCTGACAGGGAAAACAGAAAAAATTATTAAAATAATTTTGAGGCAGACATCTGGTATGGAAAGTTTTGGTCTGAACATCGAATGTCTGGCAGTCTGAGGCACAACTGGAGCACAGGCTCATGGTGGGAAGCAGTGGGCAGCCTCAGACAGGGGCAGCACAGCCACACAGGTGTCCAACAGGGCACAGCTCCAGAGCTGAACTGATGTCAAGGCTGGTCCTTGCACGCCAGTGGCTCGATTCAGGATGCCAACCTAACATATGAAGTCCTCATGGAGGAGTTAGATTTCCACATGCATTTTCTGAAGACTGGGAACTATTTTTTTAAGTTTTTTTTTCATCAGGAAATGCTTTAAAAATTCCTTATTGAAGTTTTTGTCCCGACAGTCTCTTACGTTTTGGAACCTCTCAGCTAGAGAACCGCAAATTTCACTGTCTCTCTTTCTGTCTCTCCCCCTCAAATTTTTCCTCTCCTAGAGCAGCAACAGGCATAAACTACTTTTTCCAGAATTTTAAAATTAAATGCGAAGAGCTATGTCCTATATTCATCAGAGCTGAGGCAAATTTTTTGCCAAGAAAAGCCAACGATCCATCAGAGCTGCTTCTGCCTTCCAACACTAAAACTGCCTCTCTAATGAGGCTGCAAGTCTTGATCTCTGAGAATTTAAGTCACATTGCTCCCTGCTCTATTCTGCAGCTTCACATTATTAATAAAGTGTTGGGGGACAGGCAAGAGAAAGGGACAAGTGGTCGCTCCCAAGTTAAACAGAGTCACAACCTTTTCCTTTTGCAGAGGTGTTCTTCCCATGTTGAACCCTCCTTTGGTTTTGTTAAAGAGAAACCTGCAGTGGATAGGCCTGAGGAGTGTCCCTGAACTATAAAGCTGCTTTCTGAGCCCAAGACTGAGGGGTTAGATGGGCTTAGCTGGGAGGTAAACATGGCTGCTCTCTGTCACATGCACTCCTTTTCCACAGCTAAATGTTTTTTACTTCTACACTAAACACTGTTAAAGCCTCGAGTGGTCTTTCTTGCTCAAACAGATCTTCTTAATCTCCTACTGTCACTCTGAACTGGGCAGAGGGGGAAGCCACTTTCCAAACACAGCTGGTACATAGTCCTTGTCCACTGGTGAGAGGGAAGCAGCACTTCCCCATCATCCTGAGGCCCTGGACCACCTAAGTGGAGAATGCCTTGCCCTTGGGAAGGCATGGAAATACTGGAGAGCCATCAGACCACGGGCAGAAGAAATCAGGAAGCTCTTTACATCTCCTTTCCGAGAGCCAGCTGCAGTCTGTCTGTCTGTACAACTGAAACAGAGCTCTGTGAGGAAACCTGAGCAGCAGAGCTGGCTGTAAGCTTTTGTCTCTGTAATTATAACTGACACTGCTTTTCAGATAGGTCTACACAGCTCCCTAAAACCTCCTTGCAAATGTTGTTCAGTTTCTAGAAAAGATAGATTCCAACAAATATTCCATGTCATGGGATTTCTTCCTCAAAGGCAACCCCTGAAATTCCAGCAAAGTGCTCAACTGCTAGAAAAAGCAACTTGAAATGTCATTGGAAACAAAATCTCTGTTTAAACTAGGCTTTTCATCCTCAAATCCAGCTTCCTTTCAAAGTTAGGAAATTCTTCTAAACAAATATTATGAAATTGTGGTTTTCAGAAGTATTTCATTCTCCCAGTTTCATCTGCTGCTTTTGATTCTCTGTGATTACCATCTCTGATAGGCACGATGAGCCAAAAATGTGTGAAAATCTACTTACAGCATTCCTGCAGAAATGATTGTTTGTGTTTTTCCTTCAGAAGTGAGAAGCTATCAGGGAAGTTGTGAGGAAAGCCAATTTGTTCTGACTTATCTGCTACTGTCTTGACAAGGTACACTGAAGGAAAACAGAACAATCCTGTATTGTTATCATGCCACACAGCATCCGTCCTTGGCACTTATCAATTTGGAAAGGCAACTACTAACACACTGCTACTTTATCAAGAACAGTTCTCACTCATGAGAAATAGCAAAAAAATCCCTCCCAGCTGCTAATCCAATCCAGTCCATCTCAGCTAGGATTGTAATGTCTGAGGATAGAGCAGAGCTTGGAAAAGTACACCAGGCTGTGTAGATTAATCAGATGCAGCATTTGAAAAATCCAATAATCAGCAGTTTGAAATTAAGACAGCACTAATTAAACTTTGCCATCAGTTGTAGCTCACATCTGAAAGTCTGTGAAACCAAGGGGAGGCAAGAAGGCAGGTTCAGAGGGCAGTGGGCCATCTTTTTGTTCGTTAGTGGTCTGAAGGCAACCAAAACAAGCCATCAGCTCAGGCTCAGCAAGTGTTGCTTGTTTCTGTTTTCTGCAGCCTACTGATGCTTTCTCCCCACAGGCATTTGTGATTTTTCTAACCACTGGTGTGGTAGTATCAGTGCAGGCTCCCACAGGAGGCAAACAGAGAAAAAGTCTGCCTGAAAACACGAAAACAAACTGGTGCAAACTCTGGCTTGTGAGACCTTTGCCATGGTGTCTGCAGATATTTTTCTGATCAACACTCCCCCTATTCCAGACAAGGTTTACTTGTGTCTTATCTCCTGTGGACACCATACTGGCATTTGGGAAAAATAGATAAGGTACAGTTGTTGTAGGTGATAACTCATTTATTCTTATTCCCACGAAAACTTGTACAATATTTTTATAGTTATCACACAGTGGGATCTGTGTTTCTTTTAGGCCTTCCTCTCAGGGCAAGTAAGTCCAGTTACAAAACTGGCCTTTGCCCTTTCTTGGACTTGGCTTTGAGATGTAGTCCCAAAAATGGCTGTATTGCTGAGGGGAAAAACGACCTGAGATATGCTGCTGCAGTGAAGTAAATCTGATACGGTAACTTTCCTACAGAAACCCTTATTCCTGAGAAATTTCTTATTCCTCTCACTATGTGCCATTCCCTTATCTACTTCTCCACCTGCTTCCTACCTCCCCAGCATGCTTTGCAAATCTTCATACATCTTGTTGGGATCTGAGGAGTGGAAACAAAATGCTGAGTGCCCCCACTACAGCTGCACAGATGCCTTTTGCCCATGGGAAGACCAAGCAGAATTTTTTTTTAAACATCCTCACAAAAGGGATGGGCTTCTGTATCAATGAACAGCAGAACAATTGCACAGGCTATTTTAGTTTTCTTGCATTAAGAAAATCCATCTTCCTTCCTTTGTGAAGGACAGCTGAGTATTTTTTATATTTTCCCCCCGAATGTGATTTAATGTGTGTGACCACTCAGCTGGTGGTAGGACGCCATCTAGGGTCGTTCTGCTTCCACAGAGTCATACCGAGCACAAACAACGTGCAGTTGGACTCGTGGGATTTGGCAATCCAACGTGGGCACCACATGAATGGGTTTGGAAAGGGGTGAGCGCCTTCGTCACTCTCAGGATGTCAGGATGGGTTTGTCTGAGCCATGCTTTCATGGGAAGCGTGCTGTGTTGGGTTTGAGAATTCACGGTCACCGACTGCAGCGTGGTCACTGTTTGAGTGCAGCTGGGGAGGGAATTCTATTTGAGTCACGTTGAATTGCGAAAAAGTTGCATCATGTTACTATATCATATGTCACTTTGCACGTAGAGAATGTGCCATAAAGACAGGCAAAACTTTTCACTTTAATTAGCAGTGTGACTCAAACCATGTTAGGATACTTTTCTGAATTGCTAGGGAAATATTACTCAAGAAAAACTACAATTCCAGGAAAATGTGTGCATGTGACTGGGGTAACATGAGTTCATTCAGTGTTGGCAATGGCTTTGCTTTGTGAAGTGACATTTTGAAACCCAGCTGTCCAATTGGCTAGTCACACTTCCAAAACATTTATTAAAGTGTCTTGGGGCAAACCCAAAAAGCAATGAAAGCGCTAACTGAAGGACCCTTCATCACATTAAAAAATATTTTCAAATATTAAAAGAATACATAGTCATCTGATTTCATCCAGGTCTCTGTTACTGAGCCATTCCAAACTCACTCTCCAAACCCCGGTGACTTCCAAGGAATGGATAAATATCAAGAGACAGTGACTACAGCCTGGACACGCTCTTTATAAACACATTTAATATGCTATTTTTGATGTGTGCACCCTGTCATAGTGTTAGGCCAGCACCTAACCTTGTGTCCAGTGAAGTGATAATAATAATATAATAATAATAATATAATAATAATAATATTATAATAGCTGTGTTCCGTATAGAGCAGCACATCTGCCTCAAAACATTGCAGCAATGCAAGACCACATGAGCAAGCATATAAGTAGAGGCTCAAAAAATGTACTGTAAGACTCCCAAGGCTGTCAGTAGAATTTAGAATATATCAGTGAGTTACCACACTGGACATTTATGACAAATCACCTGTGTTTTTTCACTTACCAAGTGAATATACTTTGCCTGGTCACCGTAGGAGGAACCTAAAGGTAAACTCTCAGTGTAGATGACTAGGCTTGAACAGGAAGAAAATCCATACCTTAGCAGACCAACGCTTTGCTTTCATCTACCACTTGAGCTTTTCCATTACTGCCAACAAACCAGATGTTGTTACCTTCAAAATCACAATGGGAGGATGTTTCCCATGAGAGCCAAAAGACCTGGCTGTGGGAAGAAGCACCTATTTAATGAGAGTTGTAGCTGATACTCAAAATGTTTGCTGGCTGGAAAAAAAGTGCCTCATTTTGGTGTAAAGACTTAACTGGCTAAAAGTATACAGTTGTGAGAGGTATTTTGATAAAATATAATCAGTCTCTGCTTTGGACATGAAAAATTATATGAAATATTCTGAGATTCATGCTTCCACAAAACCATGCCCAATTCTGATGTCTTCAGTTATTTGCTTTCAATATTTTGGTTTATTCAAGAGAGAGTACAACCAAAATGTCTCATCTCCAAGGATTTTTATAATGTAAGCATGCTACTAAAGTGCAAGAAGTCTGATTTGTTTCCTGTAGCACCACAAAAGATCTATTCTAGTTCAAAAGGCCATTCAAAATATAAAACAGCTGTTCTCTTGAAGCCACAGAGTAGTTAATAGGATTTACTTGTGAAAACATATCATCTTCAGCTAAAGTAGAAGCTGTTTTATCACCATCTTGACCACCAAGTTTAGAAAACAGATAATTAGGTCTCCTTCTTCAGTGGAAGTAAAACTGGAGCCCAAGAAGACAGATTCTCAAGAAGCGGTGTCTGGAGGAAGCTTTTTACTACACTGAACATGAGAAGGAGCTGTCTAGAGCTTCCTCCTCCTCTGGTTTTGTGTCTCAGTCAGATGATGTACTGACAAGGTTTTAGCAAAAGAGGCCCTCAAACATCACAAATGCATCAGTGAGAAATGTGACAGTCTCAGGTTGATGTCTCCCTGTTGGCCCTCTGCCACCTCATACAACACCTGGCCGGACTATAAGTTTGACCATTTTATGTCCCTCCCAAATCCACACTAACATATCTGTCAGTCCTTCTTCCTGTGCTCTGGCCACTCTACACTGCTCTCTCACAGGCCAGGGCTCTGTGCAGTTTCTCTTCCAGCAGCCGTGGCACACAGGACTTCAGGATGAAATGCTGTGATCACAGTCACCCTTTCCTGAGAGGATGCACGGCCAAGGCCAACACTCTCTAACTCTCAAGGCAGACTGCAGAGAGGTTTTCCACATATTGTGGGTGAGGGAAGCAAAATTTTCCCGTGCCTGTTCTTCAGTCCTTGAGCATTTTCAGGGAAGAAGTTCTGTCCCTTTGCATATTTTTTGCTATATACTTGGACAATATGCTTTCAATACAGCTCTCACTGGAGAAATCACCCTTTTTAAAAAGTGACAGCTGGAAATTTGCCTCACAGGGCCTAAACTTGTCCCCACTATAAACAGATTACCCCTTCAGGTTATTAATGCTGTAACTGTGATGATCAAATGAATGTTCAGTCTGGACAAGGCGGTGCACTGAGAGAGATGAAACATTTTTAGAAGATATTTGAGTATTTGTTTACAACATTTGAAGGCAGAGTGAAGTACTGCATGCTCCTGAAATTTCATCCATGCTTCTGAGATGACAAAGACTGTAATAGCCACTTAAAAATCCCATGACAAGCCCATCATGTTTCAGAGAACAATTTTAGTAGGAAGTCAAAATATCTAATTGTTTTGTCTCTCTGTGGTCATGTTCACTATAATTAAAAATAGCTTATTCATGCACTAATAATGTACAATCATGCTTCCAGAGGGAATACAGTGAGGCATGCAACTTCATATATCAGAAGTTCGTAGCTGACAGAGAACCAAAATTATGATTTTACTGGAGCTGTTGAAAAGTAAATGCTCTTTCTCTCCTCAGAAATGAAATACAATGTGATGATAAAATTACCGCATGCTAATATGTGTCAGACATGGGGCAGAGTTAGATGCCTCATGATAGATATTTATGGGGTGATGCTTGTTGATAGGGCAGTAAGTCACTCCTCCAAGCCTCATGTTTTTGAGCTGGAGAAGATTCTCTCACTATTTTATTACCCATTATGCAACACCCCAAGGATACAAGATGCTGTATTATAAACAATATTTGTTATGATAAAATTTGGCAATGGTTGAGCCCCTGCTACCTCAAAATCATGGCCCGTCACTCTGAGCAATATCTTTTATGTTTCCTTGGTACTCCCTTTGGATGAATGGCTTCCTCTCCTTTCTCTTGTCTTTTGCTTTGGCTATAGACACCAGGTTAGCTATCATCTCTTTATTTTGTGTTTGTGCCCAAATCCAAACTCATAGGAGACACAATAATGCTAAAAATACACTACTAATGATGAAAACCCTCAAAAGAGTTCTTACTGCAAAAACTCCGCACAAGCTTGTTATTCTTACCAGGAAAATGTAGTTCTTTGTGTTGGCTTCACAATGGCAGGAGCTGCTTCATTTTCCTGCCAAGAGAGAACAAAACTTTTCCACGGGAACTCCCTTGCAGTTCCCTGGCCACATCAGCTCAAAGCCTGTGTGCTGTGAGCCACAGCATGGCTGGGCAGCTACACCGTGGCTTTGAGGCAGGGAATGGAGGGCTTTCCTCTGCCAGTGCTGGCCTTCAGCCAGTCCCACGTCCTTCTAACCCTGGTGCAGTTGCACTTCCTAGATGGTTATATTTGTGTACCTTGTAAATTGCTTGTGCTTTGGATTAGGAGAGGTTATTTAATTTCGTTTAACTGCTCTCAGGTGAGTGTCTGTGTCTGTGAGGGATTCAGGTCTCCTCACTACAGCTAAGCTGGTGATCTGCCAATTCCTCCTTCAGCATCGGTGGAGAGGAAGAGGCAGTTTGGAGGCACAGTTAATTCAACAGGCTTTAGAATGAGATAAATATTCACCAAGTGGACCTATTTTTCTCCATTATCTATAAGATGAGTCTCAGATAAATAGTTCATATTCATTCGGGTGAATAGAATCATAGAATTAGATTATTTTTTATTTTTGTGGGGTGGCAGGGAGCTGTAGGCACTCTATCTCCATAAGATGAGCCTGCAACTATAATCAGCTTATACACTGTGGTAAAAACACCTTGGAGAATGCATCATGGAAGAAAAGGAGGTTGTTTTCAGGTGTAGCATACATAGAAGCAAAATTCCTTGGTATTTTCACGTGGTGATGACTCATCTACCTAGTATTTAAACTGGTTTGAGTCTAGTTCTGACATTAGCCTTCAGGCAGCACTGGAACAGGGGGAATTCACCTTCTGGTTGCATCAAGTCTTTGTCCTCTGCATGGTTTGTCTTGAACTGAATGCAGTCGGTACAGCTGCGTAAAGCACACAACGCTGGCATAAAGGTTCAAAATGTCCTCACATGCTGCCAGAACTCTTTGTGCTCAGGTGCCCCCACTTTGAGACAAAACTTCCACCCCACAGATTGGTTAATTTTGAAAGTTTTATTCTGATCTTATCTTAAGCCTGTTTGGCTAAGTTTGTGATTCAATGGCATTAAGAGAATCATCACTGTGCTATGCAGCTACAATCTGCTTTCGCTGGCAAGATAAATCTGTTGCCTTCTTTCTATTGCTTAGCTGCTGAGAGGATGGATCATAAAACAGTGCAAGGTTATCAAGAGGTTCCTTAATCATTTGTCCTGGCCCCAGACACAGTGGTAATGTTGAAAATTTCCACTGGTATTTATGCAGCACTTGCCATGATAGTATCTGTGACCCTAACTCAGAAAAAACATTCCTTACCAGAAGAGTTCTTACACATGTTTAGCTTTAAGCAGAGGTTTATGTCCTGCTGTGGAGAAAGACTGTGAGGCTGGGGCTTAAGGAAAGTAGTCATATGTGTAAAGCTTTCAGGATGTATTTCCTGGGTCTATGAGTGTGCCTGAGTACAGAGTGAAATGAGGGCAGATTGAGCAAAATATGGATTTCAATCAATTGTTATTTTTGCCTTCTCATGCACACAAAATATTATTCATCTGCATCAAGGCAGATCATTCATGCATCTCTTCTCTTAAATACAGCCTCACATGTATTTATGTTATAGGTCCTCAAATAAATTTAGGACCTTAGCAGGCCTTTTTTTTTTTACTGTTGTACTCTACATCTTTCCCCTGTTGTTCAAAATACCTTCAGGAGGTCTTGAAGCACAGAATTAATGCAAAGATCACCTGTGTCAGGATGAAAAGAGCAGCACATGCAGAAAAAAAGGAGTTCTGCAAAGGTGGGTTCTGCTGGCTTTCTTAGACATCATTTTGATGTATTTTTCCTAATCAGGAAACCTAGGAGCTTGTCAAGGATGGAGAAAATGTGCAAACTGCAGAGCTGCAGCCCCTGATGGGTTATGGTCAATAGTAATAGTCAAGAAAGAGCCCAGTTTGAACAGTGCAGGCTGTCTGTGGGATTGTGCATCTGTATGACATGACGCATAAGCTAAACCTTGGACTAGCATAAATCGGGGGGGAAATGAACTCAGTGTCTGATCTTAGTCAGTGTCCAAGGCGGGAAAGGCCACTGAATGTATCACTGCTTTTTCTCTTGTTCCTTTCCAATGCTGACTACTTTTAGGGTTTTTCTGGCATCGAAGATTGCTAGGAGGAAGATAGATGGCCCACTATGGTTTCTTTTGGAAGGACAAGAGTTGTAATTATCCAAAAATCACAATGCTAACTCGCGTTATCATTTCCTGGTGATTGTTCATAGCCAAAATAGAGGAAAACAGATATTCCTCTTTGAATTGAAGAATAATTTTGGAACATATGAGAGGTCAGTGTTTTGAAAAACATGCTACTTCATTTAATTATGAATCTGGTTTTTATCTTGGGGAATGGGATCCATTTTTAGATAAGGTGCTTAGAAAAATGACATTAAGAGCAGCAGCAAGCTGAGGAGATAAGAAAAAACTACTTAAACCTACTACTTTGATATTTGTTATTGATAAATTCTACTCAAACATTTCTCACAAGGAATAGCATTATGTCTTTGGTGAACTATGGGGTGTGCATTGATGGGTACTGAAAGTTTAGGACATTTGGAGCTTTCCAGTGATATGGCTCCAGAGGTAATTTTTTCATTTTGGGAGCATGCAAATGACATTGCTGTGGCCCTTTCCCAATGACTCCTTGTCTAATTTGTTTTTCTCTCAAGTCTTAATGCATATTTTAAGCTTTCTGGGGCCAGAGTTCATAGTTTTGCTTCCTATGTGTACCATGCCAAGTGCAGTGAAGTTCTGCTCCACGTCTTGGTTGCAACCATCACAACCAACAACTTTACACAGTGGTGACAGCTCACCTCAGCTGACTACTAAAATCTGTGTCAATGTAAAGGAAAGTTGGATGAGGGCATGGAAGGGAAAAAAATCGATGTTCCTCTGGACCAGGAGGCTGAGCAGTTCAGCCTGAGATAGGTTTCATTAGACTCCCACCTAGCAGAATATGGGGAAAGAAGTGAAAATAAACAACATAAAAGCACAGCGGGATCCAAGCAGTTCAAGATGTTGAGAGCAAAGTGGAGAATGGGAGGGGAACCTGGAAGGAAGGATTGTAGTTATCAGAGAAAGACTGAAAAAGGGAGGTAGGGATATCTGAAAAGTGGGAAACAGCATGTGCAGAAGGCTACAGTCAGGAGAAGCAGACAGTGGTTCTGTTCCTCTTGCTTTTTGTGAGGAGCTGGATCTCCCAGAAATGTCAGCGAAATGTCAGTTTGACATCTATGTATCTTTCCCCTGCTCTGTGGCTTAGTGAGGATTTCCTCTCCTGATCAAATGCTAGTTTTAGCTGCTGTCCACTTGCTACCACTGTGAGAGGGTATAAATTCCTAGATCACATGACAGGTAAGTTTGGGAGTCTGTTGAATCTAACATCCTTCTCCAATTTCACATTTTGAAACATTTATTCACATTTCTGTCCAAAGCTGCACTCTTTGAAGAAATTCTTTTTAGATAGCCAGAGTATGTCTATATCTAAACAGGGCTTGAATTTGA
>QWTY01027955.1:0-10200 GCA_008033365.1 Pseudorectes ferrugineus
CAGGGCTAGAGAGGCTTTGTTATGTCTATCTTGGCATGAGAGAACAGCAGCTCACAGGCTACAGGACACTTCAGAGTTACACACTAGGAATACAGAATTTGAAAAATATAAAAGTTAAAACCGAAGGCATCAGTTTAACATGAAAGGTCATTCTTCTCCTCAGAATTTTTAACATAATCTGATCGACTTTCCTTAACGTTGTCAGCCTTACTTGCTACTGTCTTTTGTTACTGTGTTCCTCATTGTTCTTTGTTCATGTATCCTTTATGTCTTCTGCACACTTTTTAGGTTTTAGTTTCAATGTTAAATTTTTGTAAAAATGAAATTTTGGAAGTTCTACTCCTCTATTTCTGTCACTAACAGTATGGGGAAAAGACACCTCTTACTCTTTCCAGCTCAGACATTTTTATTTGTCTTCTTTACTGTGGCTTAAAATGGGCAAACTATAGATAGCCTGGTTCAGTTACATGAAGAAAAATTAATATGTAGGATTTGAAAAATCTTGTAACACTTAACATTAGTCATTGTCTTGGTTTTGGTGATTGCTGTAGTTGTTAGTGAGTTTAAGTAGTACCTTCAATAACCAGGATAATATTAGTTTATTTGGGTTCACTCCTCAGCAGGAGTACTGGCATGTGACATGATTGATACAGATACTGGAATGCTAGAAAAGAGATTAATGGAAAAGCTTGTAGAAGGCTGGAGAGATATCAGTGTAGCTACTAACTTTTCCCAAAGGTGACCTTGCTAATGTATCAAATCTATGACTCTGAATGCCTGCGCTTGTGTTTTGACTCTGAAATGCTTGTGCCTGCGCATTTCAGGAGTTCTTGTGGCTTTTCAGCATGGAAACTTTGTTTTTCCTGGTTTCCTTGAAACAAATGTACTGTAAAAGACAGTAGTAAGTTTCTAATTGAGCCTTCTGAGCTGCAGGGTGTAGCTTTATAGTTGTTCATTAGTTGTATAATCTGCTGATAAGATGCAGGAAGTCTTCTTTGTGAGCGCTGTTCAGGGAGCTAGTTTTAAGTGTCTGCAAAGTCTTCCTCAGGTTCCACTGTCTTAAACAAGTCCTCAAACTCTCCTCACAGTTAATTTGCTTTAGACCACAGACTATCCTAATAGCTCTGGCCTCTCTCCAGTTAGTTCCTTCTTAAACTGCGGAAAGGGGAACTGTGAGAACCAAACTGGAAATGGTGTTCTAGAAGCAGTCTCAGACACTGTGTAAAGAAGGATAATGACATCCACAGAGCCATCTGCGCTCTTAAAGTAGCCCAGAATGTATTTGCACTATGATCAGGGAGAGCACACTGTATTTTGTGTAATATGTTTACTTCTTTGTCTCCTGATTTCATAAAATTTTAACTGAATTTATTCCTGCACCTTCTTACAAGGGGAAAGAATTTATTGAATTCTCAACAAAAGAGAACAAAAATACACAGAATTAATTGTCTGGATATGAGTAGGTTGTTGTACTGCATTCTCTCAGAAAAAGTGAAGTATGGAGATGTTTAGTGATGAAATCCTTCATTTTGTACCCCTTCAGATAGCAGTCACTGATTTCTTCTCATTGTGATGCCATGATTTTTTGCCTTTTGATTTTTACATGCCTTTATGTATCCTCAGTATTCTTAACATGCATACTCGTAGTTCTTTAAGCCTGATATCTTAGCATAGTCCTGGTATTCTCCTGGGCCAGAAGACCAAACATCCTAAAGGCCTCACAGCTGGAGGCCAGAAAACCTTACGCTACCTTGAAAAACCAAGGCCCTCTCTAGAACATATTCTGTAAACTAGGATTAAGCCCATCTGGGGGGAAATACTTCAGAATAGGGAGATGTCATGCCATCCATTTAAGCCTCTCATTGGGGCATCTTTGTCAGATATGCTAATTTTGTGAGGTCTATAAATTGTATACGCAGTATACGTGAGTGTGCATTTCGGCGTATTCCACCTTCACAAACTGTTGCACCGTAAGGATCCTTATTAAATACCAAGGTAAAAACCCTTTTAATCCCTTAACCGTGTTTGGCTCTTAGTTCTAGGACCATGGAAAAGACATCAATAGCTGATGTGATTTTAAAATTAGGAGCTATCTTAGTGTGATGGGAAAAGTACCTAGATACTTCTTTGTCTGTATCAAAAGCATTGACTGTTCAGGAAAAACATTAAACTGGCATGGCTAGTATAAAACTAGAACATTTAAGATGCTTGAAATACTCTTGAAAGTTAAACATGTTTGCAGATACCTCCTTAGAAAGGGAATTAAAGAGTAAAGAATAGAACAGAAATGAGACTTGGGTTTTTGCCACTTAATGGAGATGAAGGAGTTTGAAAGTGGGAATGGAAGTGCAGGACATTGGATGATAACGATGAGGAACTGGTATTGGTATTTGTGGTCCCTGAAGACACTAACTCATTGTGCTAAGGGGTGGCATTTGATGTGTTGTTTATATTCTAGGTGTAACTGCGTTTGGTTTTTTTTTCTGCCAGCTGAGATTTGAGAATATGCCATTGTCTACTTCAGTATTGTCATATCCAGTGGGATCTTGGAGAGCAGCTTTTTCTTGTTCTGTGTGGATGTTCTCTTTATCCTTTTGCAAGATGGAATTCTGGCATGACAATAGAGATATGCCAGGGTTTGCAGCTGACAGCACTGAACACTTTCTAGTGAAAGGGATTTCTTTTTCTTCCTTCCAAAATGTATGTATGCAGTTTGGTTGTCGTAGTGATGGGTGTGGACCACAGACGAGCAGGACTAAGCAGCCAGCATTCCTGATATTGCTCAGTGTTTATTGTGAAGACTCAGTCTGACATTAGTAAATAAAAAAGGGAAATGACACCCTTACTCTGTAATCAAACCTGAAAATTCTGGCTGTTGTGACACGAATGCAAATCTTGCCTGCCTTCTAGAATGTATTGCTTATGAGGTTGGCAGAGTCTGCCAAAATTTCTATACGTCCCTCATGTCTCTGAAAGTACCCAAAAGACAACAGTTATTTAATACTCACCTTCTCAGTTTCTTCTCTAGGACAGTCTTGCAGAAATAGCTCATTAGTGAGTAAAGCTGTAGAAATCCCCATAAACTATGGAGAAAGTCCTTGTCCCTGTCATTTAACCAATCTATGGGGTAACCTATGTCCTTTTGCCTTCCCTGTGCAACAGCGAAGTCAGATATGTAAGAGGTGAAGATTGTCTCTATCCCATAGTATTAGAGCCCATATTCGTAGCCTTTGCAGTTCTGTGGGGTATAAGAGCATCTGTATGTCCTCTGCATAAAGTAGAGTCTGAAGAGCCCTGGTTCATCAGTTAAAAAAGTAGAAAAAGAGTGCAGTGTGAGGGTGTCACAACAAACTGAGATTGGAGAGAGAGATCTGGGTTTAAACTCCTGAAGTACAGCTGTGTCTGTCTGCAGGAATAAATTTCACATGGGCATCTGTACATGGCAGTAATTAAAACTGTGTTTTGAGCAGGTCCTGCTGAGATAGGAGCTAGTGCCCTCCTTGAGTCAATCGTCTTCACAGGGAGCATGCAGAGAGTAAGTTCCCCATAGAAATCGTGAGAAGGGAAGGTAAGGACTTCATCAGGGTTGACATTACATGCTAGGATCTGAGTCTGTAATGGCTTGACGTTGTTGGAAGTCACATATTCCTCCTTGATCCCATAGTGTCCTCTAGTGTCCGTGGAACAATGTGCTCAGATGGCTTGACTTCTTGGCTTGTTTGGGTTTTTCTGTTGTGTATGCCCCCAGTATCCCGTCCCTGCCTTTTGCCCTTTGGTGGGCAATTATGGCTCAGTCATAGTGTGTAAGTTTGTTTTAAGTTTACATCACATTTTGGCAAGAGGGTGATATAAAAGCTGCTTGCTGTTCTGTCTGCTTTTTTATGCCTAGCATGTTTACCTGTCTAGCAGTGTGGTGTGGAAATGATTGGAAAGCTTGATCCAAACCAAAACTTGTGTTTTTCCCACTCCCTCCATCTTCAGGTATTTAAGGGGCACAGGGAGAAACAGAGGGTTATATTTTTTATTTTTGTGACCTTTATTTTAGCTTACCTTATTTGTAGCTAGGTTAAATGGCAAATTCGAGTTTTGTGCAGTAGGGATTGAGTCAAAATAGGTTTTTGAAATTTTTTTAATTTCTTTTTATTTTCTTTCTGTTTTTTTAAAAATAGAAATTAATTGTACAAGTAAGACTATTAACTTACTAGAATAAAACAGAAACTGTTCAGAGGAATTTTTTGAAAGTAGAAGCAATAGACAGCTTTTTGTTCTAATGATAGGTTAGCAATTGACTTTGCAAAATCCCAGCCATAATGAAGCATTGTTACCTTTTTTGCATGTCTGCCGTTTGTATTTGCTACACATTTATTAGATGTTTTTCCAGTTAATTTTTTGCTATCCAAATCATACAGAATATACCACTTACTTAAATATTTTACAGTGTTTATGAAGTGTATATAAAAGTTGACCCATCTTCAGGGAGATTATTAGTTTTTAGTTCAGTTTTGCTATTTGGCTTGTGACAGCCTCATCCAATATTGTGTGAGGACTGCTGTTTACATGGGATCAAAAAGCAACTGTGCAAATTCATCAAAGACTAAATCTTGAGGGCTGTTAAATTCCCTGCCTCTTAATAGAAAATCCTCAAACCAGAGTTTTCTGCATGATGGGCCACAATTGCGTAGAAATGTCCTGACCTGGGTATCTGCTGTGGTTTTGACAGAGAAAGAACATTGGGTTAAATTAATTTTTGTTCTGACTCACTAAGCTTAGTTTGATTTTTCTTGAGGTGTTTTTGGAGCAACACTAGCTGCTCCAGTTTTTACATGCAAATACAAACCTTTTCAAGAATGAGAAGCATTAATAAAAAAGAAAAGAATATTTCACTTTGATTTTTGTTGTTGTTCTTTGTTGTTGTCTTTAGAACTGCCAGCTAATCGTTTTGAAATAAGAAACTGAAATAAAAATGTCACCTATTTTTTGTGCTTGCATTCTACTAACTGAAATAACTATGTCTTCTAATGAGGACTGTTCTAGATGAAGTATGTAAGTTTTCAGTAGAAGCAAAGGCCTTCGGGTTTTTCCTCCCCTTTCTTAAACATGTTATCCCAGAGGTGCTACCACTGTTGCTGATGGGTTCATCCTTGGCCAGTGGCAGGTGTGTCTTGGAGCCATCTGGCACTGCCTCTGTCAGACATGGGGAAAGCTTCTTGCAGCTGTTCACAGAAGACGTCGCTGTAGCACCCCCCCCTTCTGCTACTAAAACCTGTGCACAAGTGGTTAAAGCAGAAAGATTAAAAGATTCTTCACGTGGGAAGTGTAAAGCAGAGGTGGAGTCACCTGTTCAATTTCTGTTGTAAGGAGAGATGTGATTTTGTGTTTCATGGGTTCATAAGTAGACTTTCTTTAAACTTAGGACCTTCAAATTTTAGTCAGCTTTTGTTGAGGATGATTGGAGATTTGGAGATGAAGAATTTTTTTTTAGGGCTGTTTAATTTTTTTTTTAATTGTGCAATGCTATTACTGGTATAAAAGGTCTTCAATATTCTGGCTAGTTTAGTTGTTAAGGTGATTTTTTTAAAAAATCAGAATTTTAAACCTATATCAGACTAAATTTCATTTCTCCCACTTCTTTACCATTGCTGTAAAAATTCTAATCTTGATCATTTTCCTGAGCAGGAAAAAAATAATCCTTTTTTTCCCATTAAATAAAAGCAAATCATAGAGTCATTAAGGTTGGAAAAGACCTCCAAGATGGAGTCCAGCCTTTGACTGATCACCACCTTGTCAGCTACACCACAGCACTAAGTGCCACATCCAGTAATTTCCAGAGATGACAACACCACGACTTCCCTGGGCAGTTCATTCCAATGCTTAACAATCCTTTCTGTGTAGAAATTCTTCTTGTTGCCTCACCTGAACCTCCTTCTCTCTCCTCTTTGAAGAGAAGCTGTTCTTTGTTGTTTATTTAGAAAACTTAAATGTATGAATATTTAACTGTGTATGTGTTATTAAAAGTTAACATAGGCTTTAAACAGTCTTTTTTATAAGCTGAAGACAGACTTCATCGTTTCTTTTATATATGAGTCTTTTCCTTCTTGTAACGTTGTTTCTGTGGTCATTGTAAATGTAATCTCTGTCATCAGGAGAGCAGTGTTTTGTTTTGCCTTCATAGAGTACAAGGATGTATAAGGATGTATATACATTGGAAATTTGGCAGTACGCATTCGTAGTTCAGTGGTTAGCATTTGTGTGCTAAATAAGAAGGAAACCCAATATATTGAGAAAAATTCTGTTTCATATAGGATTAATTGTGAGACTTAATTCTTTCTTTTTTAATTGATATAAATTGTTTTGATGAATTTGAATTATAGAATTTAACTATGTGAATGTGTCATTTTCTCTCTTGAAGGAAAAATAAAATGCAAAAATGTTAATAATCTGCATCTTTGCCTCTTTCAGACAACTCCATGGTTTACTCTGCTTACAGCTGAGTAATCATCTCTAGTTGCAGTTTTGCTCTTAGTTGCTGTGCTTCACAAGAGAGGTAACTGTTTTACAATCAAAATACTTCCTGCTGTTCCTCAAATCTAGTAAATGTGCTTGTAAGGATAAATTTAATGCTTGCTCCTTTTGCTGAGAGATTTCTGAAAGCAAATAGTTCTATCCTAATACCTCAGCACTGGCTGTGAGTGGGTGTCATGCTATCTTTACACTGTGTTGTCTAATGAAAAATGAGCGTAGGCTGTTTAGATAATATGAATAGAAAATACCTGTCTATAGTCGCTGTCTTTTTATCCTTAAGTGTTTTTTCTCCTTTTTAAATGTTTTCAGATTTTCATGGATCTCAACAGTGCTAGCACTGTTGTTTTGCAAGTCTTGACCCAAGCTACTAGCCAAGATACTGCAGTGTTGAAGCCGGCTGAGGAACAACTGAAGCAGTGGGAGACACAGCCAGGTTTTTATTCAGTCTTGTTGGTAAGATACAGTGGAAAAGTGCTACTAAGTAAACTTTGAATAATTTTGAGTACTATTCTCTAGAACACAGTTGAACCATGACCTCTGGCTGAGAGAAGCCCCGAGTTGTCATGGTCCAGCCACTAGTATCCTTACGCTGAAGGATATGGTAGGTAGGATATGACAGTGGTAGGCATTGTCATCACTGTGTCTCAAAGCAAGCTCTTTTCCCAGGCATTCAGAAGGTGGAAATCCAACCTCTAGCAGTATGAGTGGGCGGTGGTGCTAAATCTTTTATTGGCCTGTTGCGAATTGTAGATAGTAGAAGGCCAAGAGGGCCCTTGTAAAAGGAATTGCCTTTACTGCCTCAAGAGGCAGGGACCCTTTTGTATACCAAGGCGGTAATCACCTTTTCTTTTTAGTGGAGGTGATGCTTTATGAACATTTTAACAGAAGTTCCCTCACGCTTTCCATTGTGCTGTTTGATACCTCTCTGGGATTGCTTGCCTTTTTGTTAGTGGAGGGAGACTCCCAGGGGAGATTAGCTGACCTGGCTGTGGTAGTAAGATCCTGGAATGGGGAAGGTGAATACTTCTAAAAGTATTATGACCATAGGTGAAATGGATGCATTGATATGGTCAAAGTGATGACAACACAGTCAAAAAGGAAACCAAACTGTTTCAGCAAAGACACTTGAAAGTTAACAGTGTTGTTATTCTCAATATCTATGCATATGTTTATAATAGTCTTAAAAACACAAATAAAATGCCTTTTCTACAAACATCTGTCCTCAGTGCATAGATTGAATAATTCAGATTTGTAGAGTGACGTGTTCTGTTCTGTGTAGACTCTCTTTTTCATTTGTTTGGAAAGTTGAAGGCAAACCAGATGATTTAGGGAAAGGAGTAGAAGAAGATACAGCAGTTGAGCTGCCAAATTGCCTTTTACCCACTGCCTTTGCCATAGTGTTGCTGTGGTGGTAAATGATCGTGATAGAAAACAGCAGAAATTGCCACTGGTGACATTTTTTTCTCTGGATGTTTGCTGTGAGAGCTGACACCTGAAGCTGTAGACAAGTTGAGCACTCACAGGTGTAACTAGAATTGATATGAGTTAATTTTAAATATTATGGCTAAAAATGCAGAGGTTTAAATGCTTATCAAAGAGGATCAGATGCTGATAATTCCTTTTATGTGGTTAAGTGGATTTGTTGGGGCCACATCAGCCTTTCTTTAAATGTGAAATATCAACATAGTCTTCCAAACAAAACAGAAGTAAAGTGTCTACTTCTTTGTTTAACGTGATCATGACAGGTGGGCTGTCTGAGAGGGAAAATAGTTGGCACCTTCTTGGAGCAGAAAAGGGTGCAGGGAAACAGGTAATTGTAAATGGAGAGTGGGTAAGACAGTTGATATCTGTGGGATGTGGCAAGTAATAAAATTACTTACTGTTAGATACACTTGCTTCTGGGACAGTCAGAGTAGAGAAATATAAAGAAGCATGAGACATGCATCTTTGATCCTACCATTTTTCATACCTAGTGGAATTGCTATCATTACTTTCTGTGTTTCTCTTTTGAAGGTATTACGTATCTCTCTCTTGATTCAGAGATAAATTGGCTAGTTTTGAAAAGAACCTCTGTACAAGTTGTATCAGTTTGTGTATTGGCTTCATTCCTGTTATTTCTGTGACAGCATTACTGTGTTATATTAAATACTTCAAATTTTAGAAAGTTCATGTGAAGATACAGAGTATACAGAAAAGTTCTACTTGTTTTTATGTAGATACTTTGGTCTTTTCTTTTTTGCATTTTTTATCTAGGCCCGGTCTAGTTTTAACGTATTTTTTATCTGCGGAAGCTTTGCTTCTGATAAATATTTTAGCAAGGAGAGGAATAGTTGTTTGTAAGATCAATGGAAGTTTCAGTATGAGTAGTTTGGGTTTTCTGTGTTTCATTTATTTTGAAATGTTTTTTTATGATGCGAAAGTGGTGTTTGAAGTTACCTCTTCGTATTTTGATATGCTTAAGTTGCATTTGGGAAAGGTCAAGTCTTCTAGAGATTCAGTTTGTCTTCCTAAGTAAGCTTTGGGGAAGAAGGGCACATTACATAGGGGTGATTTTCATATTGTGTTGTATTTATTGGTGAGCTACCACCTTTCTGCTATTTTTCTACAGTTTGCTAGTTTTGAAGTTGATATCATTGTTGGCATGTAAGTCTGTTTACTTTCCAGTGATTGGAGTGTGTTAGGGTTTTTTTTCAGGTTGGCCATCACCTCTAGAAAGCTGTTACTATTCATAGAAATAGATTTTGAGAGAAAGTTACATTTTGAATTCATAGTAAAATAAGATCCCACGTTTGTACAGTGCTGAGTTATTTGAAAAGTTTGTTTATAAGTCTGCAGGCATGGCACCCAAAAGTAGCAGATGCTTTTGACCAGAATCCCTGCATTTTTCCGGTCCCTTCATACTGGACTTCTAAGAGCAAAGAGTACAAGTGGTGCACTCTTTCTGCAGTGCACTGAGAACACTGAGCTCACACATACTTGCTCCCTAAAGGAGAGAGTAATAATGTCTCACCTCCTTGAGAAGGATCCATCTGATGCAGTGGAAAACAGGAGGAGAGCTGCTGTTCGGAGTAGTACCCGTGTTCAGATTCAATAACCTACCTTTATTTTAGTTTTTCTTGGTTGGTTAATTTTACAACATTACTGTACGAAATAACTCCTCTATGTTTGTCTGTATATACAGGTACATAAAAGCATATATAGATACATATGTATGTATGTATCTATAGATATATAGCTTTTTATTGGTAGAAACTAATTTCCTAGAATAAGCATCGTCAAATTTGAGAATTGCAGTCCTACCAGGTCACTCTTTTACAAACAGTATTGGTAGACAGGATGGTTCTTGGCATATGACAAGATAATGAAGAAATAACGTAGAATAAGGAATTATCCTGTATTCTGCAGACTTCTGAGAGTTATGTCATTAAAGAGTGTAATAATCGTCTGGTTCTCGTAATTATTACCCCTGTATTTCCTTCTCTGCCAGACAAGATGAGCAATACGTTTGCCTTATATGTTAGGGTTTTTTTAATAAATCAAAATTTGGGCTAGTGATAAACATTTTTTTAATCTCTAAAAATTTATGTTTAACACAGTGTTTCATTTGTCTGTCAAATGATGATTAGAACATTTTGTTTATGTACACCCATGCCACAGAGGTGTGTGTACTTCTACATG
>QWTY01027957.1:0-12821 GCA_008033365.1 Pseudorectes ferrugineus
TAGTACCAAAAATACAGTGTTGATTCTGCTGCTGCTGCTGATCATGTGAAGTGATCTGATAGGGGCTTGTTGCTGACTTCTAACCTACTAAAGAACTGACTCCCACCAGAAATTAAGAGTAAATTAAAATAACAGACTGTATATCCTTAAAATAAACATATAAAACTCCAAGCAGTCATCAGGTTCTTAAACTTATGGGGTGATATGGCTGCATCGTTCATCATCTGGTAATTTAAAGCAGTTTTATAGAGAAGTTTCTGGTAATCTGGATTCTCTAAATCTTGGTTCTAGTCTGGTATTTCAGAAAACAGTTTTTACTCTGGATGTTGTTGGTCTCTCTCCAGGTTCAGAAGAAGCGTGGGGATCTTCGTCTGATTGTGGCTTCAGCCACCTTGGATGCAGAGGTACAGCTCAGAGATTTGGGTTGAAATGAAGTGACATGAGGTGGCAGCTCCACTGCTATTTATGTACAGCTTATCCTCCGTGCTGCTTGGGGAGCATTGCTGCTGCTTCAGTGGTTGCAGGAAAAAAATCTGCTGTAGTTCAGTTGCTGTGTTTGGTTTTCATGTTGTATTAGCAAACTGTTTTGGATGTGAATTTAAATATGAATCTGCTCTTTATGTATTGATGCCTTTTTTCTCCTTATTTATATTCTTTATTAAATACGTTCTCTTGTCTTAATTTATTACGAGGCATTGATTTAGCTCAGTTTTGCTGATAGAAATAATCTGAGGCAACTGTAGACAAGTAAAAATAAGTGATAAATTAATAGATTTAATTTCAGTGAGATCTTACTAGATCCCTGATTGACTTGTGGCCTGTGGTAATTTAGGTAAACTTTCTAAAAACATCATTAATTTAATTTTGAATAGGAACAGAAGAAGAACTCTCTTAGATCCAAGCAGTGTTTCACCCAGCCCTGTGTTCTGCTTGTGGCAGCAGCAACAGGAGATGCTGTTTAGGGAGAGCACATGAGCCTGTGCACCTGCTGTGGGTCTGTTCTCTTTGAGCTGCCTCAGCATCTGCAGTAGTTGTAATACAGATATTAGTCAGCACATTCCTGCTGTTTCCCTCTACCCTGTGTTTATGGGCCTGCTGTTTGTTAATTTGTCTTTGAATCTGCTCAATGAAGCTGTAAGTCTCCAGGACATCCTGTGAAAGTAATTGTCAGATGTTTGCCACCTGCTATATAATGAAGTACGTGGTCTAATTTCTTTCAAACCTGTTAGTTTCATCAAGGATCTCCTAGTTCTTGTACTGGGGATTTGTGTTTAAAAAAAACACTCCCAAAACCAGTTTTACATTTACTTTGTCACCTTTGATTCTGTAAACCTCAGCTGTGTCTTCTCAACATTGTGTTCCCCAAGCACAGCCTTTTCAGCCTCTCCTCGTATGGCAGCTGCTCCATCTCCTGTATCATATTCATTCCTCTTGTCCACTTTTCCTAACTCCTCTGTCCTTAATAAGATGTGGTGGTGAAAGCTTTCATGTGGCGCTGAAGATGTGGGCACACTGAGATTTCCTTTAGTGACAAGTAACAGGAATGTTGGTAGCGTGCTGTGCTTTGGTAGTATTTGCACTGCTGTATATTCTGTACATTACAGTGCAAAATTGTAACTGCCAGAAATCACATTTCAAATAGTTGACAGTTAATATAAAATGGGTTAATAGGAGCAAAATGATTGGTGGGACTATATAAACATTTTTTTAATACAGAGACTTGATGGTTATCTCTACAATGCTTGTAAAAGTTGAAATGAATTATTTGGGTTCTTAAGTTCATTCTCTTGCTGTTATTTATTGAAAATACTTCATGACAATAAATCTAAGTTTATGAAGGTGTCTCACAACTCATAAATCAAAAACTTACATAAATCATGCCTAACTCTGCTTTTATGAAATGAGATCTTGGTGTTCAGTAAGAGCTGGAAAATTTACTCGCTCATCCAAAAATGGATGAGAATATGCAGGCCCTATACAAACCTTTTTGCACCAATCATTTCTAAGTTCTTAGCTTTGACTTTGCTAATGTGATAAATCCAGTTAAAAGTTTCTTTATCTTCTTTTTCCAACTGTATCAGCTGATATAATTAATTTTATTTCCCTTTTCAATTTTTACTTCTCAAAGTAATAAACATGCAAGACTATTTGTGTTAAATGCCTGAACCTCAGACAGAATACAAGGGAACAAAATCAAACTTTCACATTTTTTAATTGGCACTGTCAAATTTATGAAGTAAACATCCCAGTAGTAGTAATTTCACTTCTTCGTGTCTTTAGGTATTTCTCTCCGTTCCTTGAAATGTCAAACTGAAAGTGTTTGTTTTTGTTTTAATGTAGAAATTCAGGGATTTCTTTAATCAAAATGATACCGGTGACCCCAGCAAAGACACCAGTGTGATCCTTACTGTGGAGGGGAGGACGTTTCCAGTGGACATCTTTTACCTACAGAGGTGTGTTCCTGTGTGGTCTTGGCAGTAGTGAGAATGTGCAACTGTGCTGTCATTTTGTCTAGGTTAGAGCTCTGGTGTCCAAAAGCTGCTCTCTTTGTCCCTTCTGCAGGGGAGGAGTCCGTACCTATTTTTCTGCTCATGTCTCTGCTGTTTTCTCTCCCCATAGCCCTGTTCCTGACTATATCAAATCAACTGTGGAAACTACAATGAAAATTCACCAGATGGAGAATGATGGTGATATACTGGCATTTTTAACTGGCCAGGTATAGACACAAGCAATTTTTTTTGTTTTGTTTTACAGTGCTGTATTGTGAGCTTTGCAAAGCTGCCTCAGTCTCCTGAGGCTGTCCTTAGTTGTGCTTGCTTTATTCCCAGTGAAGATGACAAACATTTCTGTATTGATGGGAGCAAAACTAGGCCAGTCCCAAAGATGTGAAGGCAATATATGGCCTGAATTTATCAAAGCTAAATGGATGATAGTTTTTGTCATTTAATGCTGTATTTTCTCAGCCTTGTTAGTGAGTGGAATATTGTGTGGTTTGTTGGTGCAAGTCACACATACTGAGCTGTTAAATTGACAGTGAGTCATCATTAATAGTTAAGGCAAATGGAATTTACATTTGTTAGGCTTAACATCTGAAGTGTTTGACAGAAAAACAAATTGCCATGAGATCAAAATGTACTGGTCTCTTCCGCTCTGTTTATGCTTGTCAGCTCACTTTGCAGCTGGGAAGAGCAAATGGGAGGTAACTCATCATTTCTCCAGTGAGGAGCTACCTTGGAGAGCTTCAATAACATCTTGCATATTTTCAAAAGCAATTCCTCAGTCCTGTTATTGATTTAACTTTGGAATAATGAGTTTGGTGTTTCATGAGGCAATGGTTGAACATTTTGTTTTCTGTCTGTAAGAGTGAGATGCCGCAGCTGAGGTTAAACATGAAGTTGAGCAAGAGGTGTTAATGCTGTTCCTGTGTCATTCCTGATCCAGGCCCACAGCATTCTACACTGCCAAAATAGTTTGGCCTCCCCTTTTGCTCTCACCAGTTGAGATAGACAGGGAAATTACCCTGCTTCCTCCTGAGCTTGGTTCAGTCCTTCCCCTGTAATTTTGCTCATGTATTTGTGGTGTGACATTGACTCAAATAACAGTGAACATAAATATGCATGTAAAGCTTTATTTATTATTAATAGCATTTTATCTTAAGAATATTACAACATGGAGTGAGCCGGTCAAAGTCCTAGAGTTTGGATAATTACAATGGTGTTATTTTGGTGCAGTTTTTGTATCTAGGTGTCAGGAATGTGCTGTTAAAGTGAAACCTCTCTCATTCTGTGCCCTGTGCTGCTCTGGCTCCAGGAGGAAGTGGAGACTGTTGTTTCCATGCTCATAGAACAGGCTCGGGCCCTTGCTCGCACTGGGATGAAAAAGCACCTCCGTGTTCTCCCCATGTACGCTGGGCTGCCTTCTCCTGAGCAGCTGAAAGTGTTTGAGAGAGTCCCTCACAGTGTCAGAAAGGTGAGGCTGTTGTGTGTGGCTCAATTTCCACCCCCCAGAAGGGCATCTGCAGCACTCAGGTTGCATTTATCAGGTTCACATCATGGGACTATTGCAAATGCTGGTGCGAGGGAGGCTTTCTGCATCTCCCATCACTGCCTGTCAGCTTTCAAACTGGGAACCAAGAACATGTTCCCTGGCTTCCCTTTTCATCTTTGATCACTCCTAGACATGTCAGTTCCAACTCTTCTGTCTACCTCATCAACTCTGCAATTTTTGAGTGCCTCCGTACAACCTTGCATTTGTCTTCATTCAGTTGCAGCTTCTTACACTCTGAACTCCTCTGCTCTTACCTTTTTCTTTCTTTTTGTGATATAAATGTCCATGGCTGTTTTCCATTGGTAGTGGAAAAATTAGTGACAGAGTGGGTAAGTGCTGTATTTTCATCTAAGGAACAAGTTCAAACTTACTTGATTTTAGTGGAAAAAAAAGCTTTGTTTTGACTTCTGCAAGTCTTGTTTGGACATTTAGTGTCACAGAAGTATATAATTGGGTATGATTAGTGCTTTCTGCTTATACAGAGCCTGTGTTGGGGCTGAAATAAGCTGACAAAACTACACCAAGGTGACTTGTTATAATTCTTGTAATTGCTGGAGTTTGACAAGTAAAATTGTTCATCTGGCATTGAAGAACATTTCATATAAATACTTCTTTTTCTCTCCAGGATATGACATTAGTCAATTAAATTTCAAAATTTACTTTTTAATTTCAGGTGAAATAAGGATTAGATTTCCCACTGTTGTCTGGGAACGATTATTTTTTAATATTTTAGGACATACATATATAAGTGAATCTCTGCAGGAATGCTGAATGTGGAACTCCTAATCAACTCTGTTCCCCTCCTATCCCCCACCTCATTCCAGTGCACAAAGAATAGTCCAGTGTAACTGAGAAGCAGAAAGAAAATATCCTTAGTTTGCTACATAAGAACACTTGATTTACAGTCAGTTAATCCTTTTCTCTGCAAACACTGCCATTGATTTTCTCTGAAAACACTGCCAAGCTCTTCTTTTATGAAGAGAGACTAAATTTGAATAAGAAAGTGATTGTGAAGCTGTGAGAACTGCTGTGCAAACTGGGCTTATTTCAAGCTGACAACTCCTTTTGCTGCTTGTACTGTATCCTTTTGTGCTCCGGGGTGTGTCCTGGGCCTGTCGTGGCTGAGCTCTCTCACGTGGCTGGTATTTGGGTGCTGGAGCCCTGGTGCGAGCGCCTGATGGGGTCACTGAGACCGGGGAGCTCACAGGATCCTCCCTGCGCCTGTCCTGCAGGTCATTGTCGCCACCAACATTGCCGAGACCTCCATCACAGTGCACGGCATTGCCTTTGTGATCGACTGTGGCTTTGTCAAGCTGCGGGCCTACAACCCCAAGACGGCCATCGAGTGCCTGGTGGTGGTGCCGGTGTCCAAGGCCTCGGCCAACCAGCGGGCAGGGCGCGCCGGCCGCAACCGCTCCGGGAAGTGCTACCGGCTCTACACAGGTCAGGAGCTGCACGTGCAGGGGGGGCTTCTGCTCTGACCTCCAGTTCTGTGCACTGTGGTTTTAATTGTAGGGTGAGATTAAGGAAAAACTGGGTTTGCTCATTCGTCGAGAGAACAAAATTTCCCTTTGTTATTCGTCTGGCTTGTTTAGAAATACCTCGTTCTTACGTGCTAAGTGTTGGAAACTGAATCTTTTTATGAATCAGAAGCACAAGTGGGGCAGAGTCAGCAATTGCAAACCTGTAATGTTAATGCAGTTCTTAAAGTGGTGAGTTTATTAAGAAGTTTGTTCTTTAATGATTTCGGTTTCTGAGCAGCTGTTTCAATTTATAATGCTTACCAGTGGTGCTCTCTTCTCTGACCGAAGTCTGCATTAGACCTTGCATTTAACACAAGGGCTCTGGAAATCCTTTAGATAACTCAGGGAAAACTTCTTTGTCTCTCTTTTTTTCCTAGGAATAGCTGCCAACCCCAAATTCTTCCCTTGAATCCATGACCCTGGCAGTGCACAAAAATTACTGTTATAAATAAATCTGTTGGCCACCTTGCACTGTCCAGAAAGCTGCAATCAAAGTGTCTGTTCTCAGCTGCTTAATGAGAAAAGGCTTTGCAGCTGAACACTCCCATTGCTGATGGGCTTCAGGTCCCCTCTAGTTTTACTGGAGCTCTGAGACTTTGAGAGATGAAGCATTTTCCTTTAAAATGTGTATATGCTTGCCAGCAGTTGCCACGTTAAACCAAACCATGATTTATGCTCTGAGTTTATATATATCCAGTAAGAATCAGGAGACAATGTGTGCCACACAATATCCCAAGCTTACATAGCTTTGTTGGTGTTTTACTGGAGAAACCATGGCTACACTGAAGATATTTTTGTGTGCTCAAGAGCTGGTCTAGGGAGTGCTTTAAAAAGTGTTTTAAAGGAGGATAAAACAAAAAAGAAAAGAAGAAAGGACACTGAGTGAACAACAGCAGAGAAACATGCACTGTCTTTCTCCTAGGGAAGGTTTGAGATGGAAAAGGGTTCTGTAGAAATGAGAATAGTTTGGGTGAAAATAAAGTAGAATGTGCCTTTTTCTTTACTGCAGAACAGTTGGTTAGTGGAAGGTTACAGAGGTTTTGTCCTTATATGGAGTATTTTTCCAGACTTGGACTTTATAGTGAACGTGATTTTAAAAAGGCATTGTTAAATAAATTGTTTTTCCGTCCTAAATCTTTATTTAAAATATGTATTTTAAACGTCTGTTTGAGTAGTTACAAAAATAGTGTTCTTACACTGAAAGCATGCTGCTTTGGAACTTTTCCATGTCTCTTTAAAAAAAAATGCTTTTTTTTTTGTAGTATTGCACCCTGCCTTTTATTTTCTGACAAAAAACATTAAACAGAAGAGGAAAAAAAGATTTCCAGATTTCTGTGAAGAATTTATAACATTTCAAATTGAAATGTGGGTGGGTCAACTACAGGATCAGCACTGTAGCCAAAACCAGTGAAATGCTATTTAAATGAAAGTAACGTGAAATACAGTAACTGGAGAAAGATCATCTTTGGGTTGGAGATCTTTTAACACATGTTAAGTGTCCATATGTGGTAATTTAAACTTGAAATGGGTATGATTCTGTCATGGTGACTGCACAGAATGGGAGTTGAAGCTCAGTCCTCAGTTGTTTTTTTTCTCCCGCCCCAGAGGAGGACTTTGAGAAGCTGCCCAAGTCCACAGTCCCGGAGATGCAGCGCAGTAACCTGGCCCCTGTCATCCTGCAGCTCAAGGCTTTGGGCATCGACAACGTGCTCAGGTTCCCCTTCCTGTCGGTGAGTCCCAGGCTCCAAACACTGTCACCTTTCCTTGGGGTGAAGAGAGATCAGGAGCTGACTTGGGGATAGCCCACAGAACCATTCACCATTGCCCTGCTGATTTGGAAAGCTTTGGCCCCTGTCAGGCAGCAAAGCGTGTTCCTGGGAACCAATAGTGCAAATAATGTGTGTGACAACTTAGAAACAACCATTTCTATTCCAGAGTTTGGTGTTAAAATTGTTGAGAAGTCAAGAAAGTCTTAAAAAGACGAACTGAGGTTCTGTAGAATTTTAACTGCAGTCCCTTTACACTGAATTTATGAAGAAGGAAGAGTGTGAGAGCTCTTCCTTCATTTTGCAGCAGAGAGTAGGTAGTTAAGGTTTGCAAAAGAGGAAGATCTATGAACTCATGTTCTATGCTGAACTCATGTTCTATGCTGATAACTTCAATCAATGCACATTTTCTCTTCACAGCCACCCCCTGCCCAGTCAATGGTGCAAGCTTTAGAATTGCTGTATGCTTTAGGAGGTGAGAATTTAATGCTTTACTTTATTTGTAGTTATATTACAGGAGTTGTAAAAAAAAAAAAAGTAATTTGTATTTGGTGATTGGATGGACATTAATCAAACTTGCATTTGAGAACTCTGCTTTCAGAAAGAAAGAGAAGCACAGCTGTGACTGGTGGAAACTTTTTGTTGGTGGGTTTTTAGAGTGTACCTCAGTCTTTTGTGGATTTACTTTCTTTTGGTTATTTCAGACAGGTAAGCAAGAAAATTGCATCAGTAGAGTATAAACTAGAATTCAACTATTTAGATTGGGTAAATGAGTATTTTATAGCTATTTTCTCTGTATTTCCTTGCAATTTCATGGCAGGAAACCAGCTGTTTGTCCTTGCTAGGAACAGGGCTCTGAGCCGATGAGGGTGTTTGTTCCCTGGCAGGTCCTCTTTGTATTCCTTCAGTCCTTACAGAGTGGTATGAAGATAAAGATGGGAGTTTGGACACTAATTACAACAGTAGAGGAGTAGACACTAAATTTACCTGCATCCAGTTAGATAAGTTGTTACATACCTAAGACTTGATATGGTGGTCTTTTATGTTACTGTGCCAGCAATGGAAACATGGAACACTTGCAGGTATAAACAAAAAATGTTGAAAGCCAAGGTTTGATATCTTTTTCAGGATCAGACTGTTTGTAACAATCTAGAATTTATCAAGGCTGATAGAATTGCTACTTTGTTCCCTAGTGGGACCTTAAAAAGCATAGTGTGTCTATTGTAAATGTTCCTGTTAACACGTTGCAGTCATTATCTGATCTTGCTGTGTGTGTGCTGGAACTCTGCCTAAGCACTGGGAGTCAAATGTGATGCCTGAATTTGGGAGAGCTCAGTCCCTGGAGGCTGTGCATGAAACCCCACAGAGAGTGTGATAGTTTTCAAACTGCCTCCTTGCTATGATTTTGAAGGTTTGACTGACAAAAGTTAATAAGAGCTAATTTAATTATGATTTTTAAAATGAATCCCAGTCTGTTCTCTGCTCTGGATGCAGGATGGGCTGTGGCTGAAAGGCTACACCTGCTGTAGTGTAGTGCTGGTGGTGTTTGTGCTGTCGGTCCTGCAGCTGAGGCAAAGTTCAAACCCACAGCAAGTCAAACTGTTCTGATTCTATTAGCTGTGATTACATGATACAACCACTAATAAAAACCCCCTGATCATCCCTAAAACCAGCACATTTTCTCCTGGATAGACTGGAACTCTGTTTCTCAAGGCAGTGTGTGTGTCTCAGTGCACAGCTTGCTGGCTTTTCATGCTTTTAAATGCATGCAGCTTGCAAAGACTCTGCTCTAGTTTTATTATTGAACTTGCCAGTTATGGACAAGTCAACAGATACACACAAACTTGTAATGAAAAGAAAAAATGAGTTTAACAGATCTTGAGAGCATAATTCAAAGTACTTTTCTACTATTTAGCTACTTAAAATCTTTTTTAAATTCTGCTCTCTCAGTTACTAATCACAGCTTGTTCTCAAAGTCAGTGGAGCCTGAACAACACTCTTGGCATACGGTTTAGTTTTAGGTGGTTCTGTGAGGAGCAGGGAGCTGGACTTGAGCCCTGTGGGTGGGTCCCTTCCAACTTGAGATAGTCTTTGATTCTAAGTGTGTTCATTCTGGTTTTATTCATTATGCTGCTCTTGGATACTTTTTAACACTCAGATCACACTGTAGTAATATGTTTTTATACACAGTTTTCAATTCCTTTTTGTGTGGTGAGTGGGATGCCTGCTGCCTAATTTTGTTTATATGAAGAACTGTTATAGTGTTGAGTTTTTTTGACAGCTATTTAATCTTTTTGAATGCAACAAACTAAAAACAGAAACTTGACATGAGGCCAAGTAATCAAAATGAAGCTGTTTGACTTTAGCTCCTTGTTTGTAGTTAATTCAAAGTTGACAATGTTTGCTCCATAACGTAAACATGAAGCAGCATAAAGGAGATTGTGTAAGTTTTGGAAGCTTCCAGAGGTTTGTGGCTGTCTTTACACCACTCACAAATGCTGTGTTGTAACTTGTGGCAGTCTGCTCTCTTTTTATTCTCGTAGAGCTGTAACTCTTCTTGGCCAGGATTTTGCCCTGTGCTGGTTCGGTTCCATCTCGCAAAGGAGGGTTTCACTTAAGGCACTTGGTTCTTGGCAACCTCTGCAAGCTTGGAACAAGGACCTTCACAGTGGCTCAGGAACGTGTTGCAAGGATGAATTCACAGCCAAAACCACCTTAGGGAAATGGAGAGGAAAGTTCAATAAACTCACTGATTAGCTGGGTGATGTTTTGGCAGAAGTGTTCTGCTCATGTAGCTTCAAAGAGCTCTTATTCTCTTGGCTGCACAGCTTTGGAGCAGAGCAGAGAAGTGCTGATCTTGGTGTTTCGGGTGGAAAGAAATGTGTGTGCATGTGTGTGATACACGGATTCGCTCTCCAGTTTTGCTGAAGTTTAAGGTTTTAGGTGGTTTATTACGGAGATTTTATATAAGGTGCAGAGGTGAAGCTGCCCAAGCGTTTGCAGGCGCAGTGAGGATTAAATTTCTCTTATGCAAGTAGGAACATGAATTTCATCATTGGCATTGCAGTCTCATGCAAATGGGCAGTTTGGGGTCAGGCCCCTGTTGTGCCAATGTGGTGCCAGCTTGTGCAGGGCAGATGCTCCTAAGGCTGAGATAGCTGTGTTGAATAAACACATCACTGTTTTTAAAGGGACTATTTTTACAGTGGTGCAAACTGATTACATCAGGAGTCTCTCTCCTCAGCCTTCTCCTTTGATGCCCCTTTGAGAGTCTGAGTTGTCAACTGGAGTTTATTGGTTTTAAGCATAATTTAAGAGGTAAATAAGCAGGCAAAAAGAGGCTTTATTTTTAGCTTTATTTCAGGTCTCTGTTGAAGATTTGTTTGTGGGTTTTCACCTATAAGAAACAACCACTCTACCTAAGTTTAAAACGGAGTGGTTTAATCCCTCAGCCTGTCACATACTAATGGTTGTTACTTGAAACATTTTAGTGCCGTGGTACTTGAATAATCTGTCCTGAGCACGTTCAATTAAAATCTTTGTAATATCTGTTTGTAAGATCTTTAATTTCCTGCATATATGTGGATTCAGTGGTTGCTTCCAGGATTATTTGAAGGAAACTTTTACCTATTTCAAACTAGTATCCATTGGAGGCTATATTCAGGCTTACTACTACAAATACATCTGTGCACAACCCATATATAGATAATGCAAAATCGTATTGACATTTGTAAGATGCAGCAAAGCCAAAGGATTTTGGCTTGATGCACCTGTAGAACGTGATGCATAAATATATGGAATTTTCTCCTTTTTCCTACTTAGGAATGCAGTTGTCTTTCTGTAGATGAAAGACAGCCTATCTAAGCTATTCATTGTGGTAGAACTTAAACTTCTCGTATGGCACTAGTCAAATGAAAGCTATCCTACCTTAATTTTTGCAGTTGCTGTGACTTTGTGTTTAAATATCTCAGTTCATCATTGCACAAAAGCTGCCTTTGGTACCTGTTTCTGAGGAAAATGCTGTGACATTATGTGAAAAGCCTGGTAGGTTTTGTTGAACAGTGTAGGTGTGTGGTGAGTGAATTACTACATTGTCATGAGTTGATAGCATATCAAATTATAAAGTAAACACTGGCTGGAGCGATCTGTGGGTTCAGATATGCTGACATGAGTTACAGGAGATCTCATTCCTTGACCTGATTTGTGGTTTTGCTTTCCTCTGTGGAACAGAGCTGCAGTGCAGCTGTGGCTTTGTTCCCACCACACAGTCTGACAAATAATGTGTTTATATAATGTGTGAGCCACGGCTGTGTTTCCTCAGGTCACTTTGCTGTGGTTGGTTATGCAACCTGCAGTGCCCCAAAGTCCTATTATTGGGCTCTCACTCATCCCTGCTTGTGTAGCCTTTCTCTTGTGCTTTGCCTCCTTGTCATACCTCATACAACTCGGCCTCTTAAACTTTTCTTTTCTCTTTCAATTTTTACTCTTTGCTGCCTTTCTTAGCAAGCTTTTTTCTTATTATTGTTTCTTGTGTATTGTATTTTTTTAATTCTATGTCCTCTTGCACAGGAAAGGCTTTTCCATTTAAATCTTTCCCTGAAATCTCAGCATAAAGCTCAGAGTTAGACTGTGACCCGGTGCTTTGCATGGGTCACCCTTGCTGCAGGGGTTTGACTGGAGGAAGCCAAACCTCTAAAATGGTAAATGTGCAGGGTTGCTCAGTGAGAACTGGGCACCACAGATCGAGCTGTCAGGCCTCCCTCCTGTGCCATCTCCAGGGAAAAGGCACAGCTGGAACATGACTGACAGGTGAGTGGTTGATACATGAGGCAGAGTAAACTGTAGAAAACCTTCATCAGCTGTACATCTGTTTAGATAACAATAAATTATTTTTCTCCATGACCTGAGTAGATGTGCTCAGAAAAATGACACCCTACCCCCAGCAGTGCTTCCTGTTGCTGCAGTAATGCCTGTTCCATTTCATTCTCATCTGCTTTACATCCCCATGAACAAAGATGCTGCTAAATATTTAAAAAAGGGATCAGAGGTCTGACAGCTAATATCCCCTCTGGCCATGGCATTGACTTGGACTGAAGGTTTTCTAAATTACTGACAGTAACAGTGAAACTTGGTCAGAATTAAAAAACTTGTGTGTTCAAGTATTTTTGAAAAAAAAAATTCTGGTGAACCATGGGAAAGTAAATGGGTATCAAGGATTGCCTTTAAGCTTAGTGTAGTACACATTCAGCAACTCTAAGGTGCATTTGCTATATTTTAACTTGTCATTCTGCTCTTTAGTACACTTTAAGTCTAAAAGAAGCCTTGCTGTGCTATTTTGCCTGTGTCCCAGCTACACTTATTAATGTGCTGCAGGTCTGGATATGCACTGCCGATTAACAGAGCCTCTTGGGATGAGAATAGCAGAGTTTCCTTTGAATCCTATGTTTGCAAAGATGCTTCTGGAATCAGGTAGGAGGAAAAAAAT
>QWTY01027958.1:1959-15964 GCA_008033365.1 Pseudorectes ferrugineus
TTGATTTAGATTAGATATTATTAGATTTTATTAGATGAAGTTATTGTGCTTTAAGTGTGTTCATCCCATTCTCTTAGAATAACTTAAGAGCTACTTATACCAAAAGAGATCTGCAACCGACTAACTCAGTACTTTGCTTCAAATGAGCAAAGTAAACTGATTGGGAGAAGAGAGAATGGTGGTTTGAACATTAACACGTTGCCTGTGACTATAAAAACTATATAAATGTCAGGTATGCATCTTCCACTACTTACCTATATCTTACAAATAAACTCGAATATTGTCTTTCATATTCATTGCAACTATTTTCATTTCCAAAATCTTAAGGAATCATAGCACTGGGTTTTAGAAAGAGACAGACAAATAGGCAGAGCCCTAACAGGAACAACACCAGAAAGATTCATATTATTCTCAGATGCAATAGCTTGACTGAATGGTGCACGTTCTAACTTTCAGCTTGTTCTTTTATCATATTTTTCCACTAATACCTAATTCACTTAATTTTTGTACATTTGGCAATATGTTCTATAAACACTAGTTGCTGTGTTTCATATAAACTGTTTAATAGAATGTTTTTTGCTGGAAATGACAAGTCATAAAGCACAAGGCTTGATTAGTCAGAAGTTAACTCTGCTATACTAAAGAAAAAAGTACATCTATAATGAGGAACTCTAATTAGAACATCTTAGAATAGAACGCAAGAAGAGTGAAAAAATACATTTGTTTTACTTTTCTTTGCTACAGACCCATTAAGGGCAAGGCCACCCACAGCATGCCATGAGGGAAGTACTCCAAACCAGTTCTGACACTGATTGTAGCCATCAGTTCAAGTACAACCCAGCATATACATGGCATCCCACTCTGAGACATGGACATTCCTCTGTGACAATTACTCGGTGTACAGCAGGTTATTAGGAGCTAGAGCATAGATCCTACATTACAAGAGAGAAAGCATGAGATAGCAGCCTTCCAGTAAATGAGGAAAACCTCTTAAACACCATTGGATCCATGGGAGAAAGTTCATTCAACACTACCAATTGATTAAGTTTATTGTTTTTTACTGGGATAATGGAAGGATGTTGTCTTTTTTTCAGTAGCAGTAGCTTTTGTGTTTAAAGGAAAGTTAGAATGACTAGAAGAGTTCTCATTGATATATCTTTGTTCTCACTCAGCAGAATATTCTTATATTCTTAACAGTAAGTAGGGTACAGGCTTTGTTTTAATAAGATCTGGAATTGTTTGGAAGTGTCCATACATAAACTATTAATGTTTTTAACAACCCTGGGACAAAAATATTTCACATGGCCATTGAGCTATTTTTGGAATACTGAAGTAAGCCCTCAAATAATTTTAGGAAAAATTACTAAGACTTAGAATTTACAATTGCACTCAGAGGTGCAATTTCTGTTAATAGCTTTCTACAGAAAAGCATATAAAAGAAATTTCAGCTGATGTAACCATTTGTAGCCAAGCTTCCTGAAGAAAAGTTCCTAAATAAAGGGACTCTTCCTATTCAAATGTTCATTTCATTTTGATGCATTCAAATCCTCTCTACCACTTTCAGACAAAGCTGAGTCAATGGATGAGAAGCTGAAGATAAGCAGGAGCTAGGGGAAATAAAAGAGACCTAAAAATGGCCAAGCTGAGGCTCAGACATTAGCACAAGTTTCTTAGTCTCCAGAGTATCCACAGCAGCACAAATTCTTACAAATACAAAACCTTCAGATGCTTCTGACTTCACTACTTACTGAAAAAAAAAACCATTTAAAAAGGAATCATCAAGCAATGGGACATCAGGCTGCCTGCATGAGTTTCAGTAACCATGCTGCTGCTTGCTTTTTTACTCTTTTTTTTCTGTTTTGCTGCATTTCATTCTATTTTTTCCTTTTATTTCTAATATCAGCTATTAGATAATTTAGCTCCACTGTTTAGTTTTGTTTACTTACCATGAAATCCTGCCTACAACTATCCACTAACGAGACATTGATAATGAGACAGTGATAATGTTTCATGGATGGATTAACCATTCCTCAGCTGAAATATCTCAATAACGAAGGAGTTATTAGGAAAAAAAGAATCAAAGATCAAATATGACAAAACATTTGCTGAAGGAGGTCCTTCAGGGGGAAAAATGGATCATGCATGCAAGACACCTTATGAACAAAGAACAAAGAAGTGACTGCTGTAGCACAGCACAAATCACACCGTACAGTCTGGTTTGGTGACCAGTAGAATTTCTGAGATGTAATAAATTGGGGGGTTTCAGGTGTGTGTTACTCTTCACTGATTTTACAAGAATTTTGTGACAAATAATCTCCAGATCTGACTTTTAGAATAGCATCTTAGTTCAGGGAAATGCCTTTGAAGGAAACTAGAACAAGCAGAGTTATGACTGACATTGCCTGCCCTCTTGAATCTTTTCTGCATTTACATTAAAGGAACAGAAATGTAGTAGCTGCAAGGAAGGCTTTGCTTTGGTTTTGCTTTGGTTTGCCTTTTTGGTGTTTTTTGTTGTTACCCCTCCTATCCCACTCTTAATGTTGAGCAAGGTTTCTCAGATGGATTTAATGCATTACAAGATGTTTCCATCAGATGCATCACCTCACATTGTTACCCCCTTTATGTTCACTAAAGTGAGAACCTACAGCTGTTGTTTCACGATGCAGAAGAAAGACACATATCTGGCATTCAGTGTACAGCTGTTTCCAGGAGGGATTGGCACTGCCTTCTGTGCTGAATTAATAGATGGTTTTGTGAAATATTCCATACAAGCTAGCAATGGGTGACCTGGATGACGAAAAGAGGCGGGAGTTTAGAAAATCTCTTGAAGGTGGTTACAAAGAACTTTTTCACACACATGACCATTATTTCAGTAGAAAAAAAAAAAAGCTAAACATTCACCCAGTTTTGATTCTGTGGTTAATAAACTTCATGGCCCAGCATCTTACCTTAGAGTCTTGGCTTTCTCTGGTAGAATTAGCCTCTAGTTGCAAGATTTACTGTGAGGATGGTGAGGCACTGGAACAGGTTGCTCAGAGAACTTGTGGATGCCCCATCCCTGGAAGTGTTCAAGGCCGGATCAGATGGGGCTTTGAGCAACCTGGTCTAGTGGAAGGTGTCCCTGTCCATGTCAGGGCATTGACACCAGATGATCTTTAAGGTCCCTTTCAAACCAAACCATTCTATGATTCTTTGCTTCTATAAGAATACTTCACCTGACCTGACTGTCCCGTGTCAAACACTGCAATTTGTGTGAGTGCCTGTGTGGATTTGTGAGTCATTGTGTGTGTGAACTGCCACACAGTATATTTGTCATCAAGATAAAGAGAAGTATTGGAACAGAAATTATGTAGTGAAAAAAAACTAATGAGGAAGTGTCATGCTACATTGAAATACCAAATACAGGGCTAAATGGTGCCTCCCAGCCAGGCACTTATGTTTCTTTAAATACTGAAATTGAAATTATTTCAGAAATAAAAGTAAAGTATGCTAATTAATGACCTGTCAAATTAGTAAAATAAAGTTTTGACAGCAGTTTTACCTCTTACTTTTCCTTTAAAGAGTTCTGAAGTTATGTGTAAGGGAAATGAATTTCTAGATTAAAATTTCTGGCTGGATCCCAGTGATTTCATATGAGGGGTCAAAAGACCATGTGAAAACCATGTTACAGTAAGTATCCTGTTAGGGCATTGCTGTGGATTTATTTCACAGCATTGGCAGTTAATGCTGTTTTATGATATAATGCATTTTAGATATCTACCTTAAGATACACTGAATCACAGCCTGAAAGTGCCTATTTGTCTCCATTGAGAATAAGATGTGGATTACAAGCTCTGACGTAGACATTCACACTGGAGATTTCTGCAGTGAAATGAGATGAATTATGACAATTCAATTTAAAGAGATTCTGATTTACCTGGATAGACTGTCACTCCTTGCTCTGGAAAATATGTTTAGTTTATTTTGTTAAAAGAAAAATACAGAAACATAGAGAAAAAAAAAATCACATTGTGTCAAGCCAAATTCCCGTCAAGCCCAGAATTCATCTCCAAAAAAAATCCATTAGTAGAAGACAATAGTGCAACAACCTCCATTTCCAGTAGCCTGTGTCTTGAATGCCTCGAGAACCTTATGAATCAGAAGTGTGATGCATGTTCTCTTAAGTTCATGCTTATGTTCTTAGCCCTGGACAGTTTTTATCTGTTTATTAGACCACAGAAACACGCACCCTTTGCCATCCCTGTACAGTTAATGTAACACATGTAATATAAGAAAGTCTGTACTGTATCCCGGTGTAGTGTTTGGTACACCTTAAACTGTCTGCCCTGGTCAGAACAAAAGTTATGGTCTTTAAGGCAAAGAAAGAATTTATTAGGCATTCATATAACTTCATTAATGGTTTCTGCTTTTGTTTTTCTGTTCTAAGAGGCTTAGTGAAGAAGTAGATAGCATAGAATATCCAACTTTCTTTCTTTATGTCATGGTTTAACCCCAATTTACAACTAACCCCCACCCAGCTTCTCACTCACTCCCCCAGGGGGATGGAGAAGAGAATCAAAAGGGTAAAAGTGATAAAACTCATAGGCTGAGATAAAGGCAGTTTATTAGGTAAAACAAAGGAAAACAATGAATTCATTCCCCACTTCTATTGGACAGGCAGGTGTTCAGCTATGCCCACGTCAGTAGGTTTCCATCATGTGTAACGGTGACTTGGGGAGACAAACACCATCACTACAAACATCCCTGCCTTATTTCTTCTCCAGCTTTACATGCTGATCATGACACCCTATGATCTGGGATGTCCTTTGGGTCAGTCAGGGTCAGCTGTCCTGACTGTGTCCCCTCCCAATCCCTTGTGCTGGGCTGGGTGAGGAGCAAAAATGGCCTTGGCTCTGTGTGAGCACTGCTCAGCAGCAGCAAAACTCTCCCTGTGTTATCAAAACTGTTTCCAGCAGAACTTCAAAACACAGCCCTATACTGACTACTATGTAAAACATTAATTCTACTCCAGCCAAAACCAGCACAATCAAACATGTTTATTTTTCATAGTCATCACAGAAAACTGAAACAAAATTTTACCATGGAAAAACCTGCAAGCCAGTTACAAGTTTATAGGTTTTAGCTGTCTACACTTAATCTTTTTCCTGGTGAACAGACAAATATAATTTTAATTTATAAAATTATTGTGAACTTGTTTTTATTAGATCTTTATACATGTTCTCAAGTCCAAAATAGGTAATATTCATCTAGCGATTACCTTTTACAAATTCTCTGATTTCACTAATAGGAAATTGAAATGAATGAAGCTGTTTTCAAATCCCATGGCTGTACAAATTGTTGTGTATATGATCTTGATATTTACAAATGAGCTCTGCATTTTTGCCTTTCTTTTGTTGATACTGCAGACCACTTACTCGTACAACAGAACTGGTCTTTGAATGAGGCTTTTCATGGAAACAGAAGCTTACCAACACAAGTAAGAATTTCACAGAAGGTCAATAATATTATATTTTGAAAGTATGAAAGGCAAATCTAGGTGTGTTTTTGTGTTTTATTTTCTAGCGTATTTAAATGTCTTGAGCAACATAGAATGCATCACTATAACATTATCATAACTAGTACAGAATCAATTTTATCAATTTTTTGTTTCTTTTGTAAAGCCTCTATTAGGAAGAAAATATTTCAGACTGTGCATATAGTTTCTGGATTAGTGAACTACAAAGTATAAAGTTTAATACAGAAGTCAAAAGCCTTTATCTGTTCTCACTATTATTTTCACAAAGTGGAAAGATATTAATTTGTAAAAATCAGAAAAGATAGAAGAAAAAAAAAATGGGGTGAACACACTTCCAGTTTTCTTGCTTTTCTTGGAACAAAGAATCCATGAAATAAACTGTCTGATTTAATTGGTTTGGGTCAGAACTGGAAAGCACAGCAGAAAACTCCTCACTAAATAAAATGAAAACTGTTTGAAAAAAGGTTCATGTCTGAAAGATTAAATAGGCAAAGTAGTGGCTTTTTGATTTGCTTTTCCCATCTCAAGTCAGGGCTCCTATATTAATTATCACTTTATTGTTATGTATAAGAGAAGATTATGAATACGAACACCTGTTTCACTCTGTCTAAACACGGTAGTTCTGTTTCTGTTCTGCTCCTATTATTTTGAAACTACTTGGTTATCCCCTGCTGGCCTCAAAAAGGCTGAATTAGGTCAACTTTGTGAAGAGCTATGTTCTTTAATAAGAATTACTCAAACAAAAGAGGTACTAATTGATCCCAGTGTATATATCTGTTAATCCACATTTAAATGATCATGATATATCCATAATCATTCTGGAGAAGATATAAGTGGGGTCCTCAAAGCTTTCCTTCTGGGTCAGCAAAATTGCCTCTGACTACAGAAAAATTGTGAAAAAAGGGCAGGAAAATGCAGAGAACCGGCGTCCTTCTTACTACCTGAGTTTAGCTGAACATACACAGGAAAACAAACGCTTCCATTTATAGAAGGCTGATGAAAACTTTCTTCACTCACAGGGTTGTCAAGCATTGGAACAGGCTGGCCAGGGAATTGGTAGAGTTACTGTCCATGAAGGTATTTAAAAGTGGCACTTAGGGATGTGGTTTAGTGCTGGGCTTGACAGTGCTGGGTGAACAGCTGGACTGGATGAGCTCAGAGGTCTTTTCCAACAGAAAGGATTCTATCATTCCATGATTTTATTTTAGATTTTAAAAAGAAAAAGGTTACTTTAAACAATGAGTATGTACTTGTCAGAGAGCCATTTTAGAAGTTATGAGGCAAATGGATGAATAATGAGAGGAAAAAGGACCTGCAGTTGCTCAAGGTGTGTTCTTCCATTTAAGTCTATTATTTATCGATAGTAAAATATAAGCTCACATTAAAATCTCAAACAGTTCTTTTAGCAGATTACAGATGATAGGTATTGTTATTGTTTCAATACAATATTTGCTAAATGTTAAGTTTTAAGATCCATTAATAGAAACTGTCTGTTTGTAGTTTCAAGGGTAAAGGGTAGACTTCACTCATCCTGAGAAGTGATACACCTATATTGTCTTCAGTTTTGTGGACCTCGTTTATGATCCTGCCTTTCATCATCTCTTTTTCAAAGGGAAAATTCCTTAAAACTTTTCTTCATGCAAGATATTCCATTCCTCTGATCCTCCATGTGATTATTCTCAGTATCCTTCTATTTCTTATATTTTTATTGTGATAATATGACAAGTACTTGTATCATTAAAAATTCATAGAAGGAACCATCCAATGAAATAGAGACAACCATTTGTTCTATACCCTTTTTTAGTTATAGCTCAATATTCTGTCTTACCAAAGACTGATACCAGTCTTTAGAAGAAACTCCTATAGAAATTCCAAGTTCTCTTTCCTGAGTACTAATGGCTAATTTAGAGGTGTTTATTATATAGATATTGTTATAGGTCACTTCTTTATACTGTGTGTTGATAATTTTGCATTTTTCAACAACAAAAAAATAGGTCAAAAAACCATGAAAGTTTGAAATTTACAAAAGATCATGATATGCTTCAGACAAATTTGGGATCAATTCATAAAACCTGAAGAATGAAGCAGTAGGCAACTACTTACGAGATATAGAACCTGCTGGTGCAAGCTAAAGGCAAAAATTAAATATTGTTTAGAATATAGTGTTCAGTATCTATTGAGGAAAAAGAAAAAAGAAATCTATGTCTACTAAATGTTTTGCATTGTTAAAAATGAGGTCTTTAGGTCAGAATTATTTGAAAAATACTTTTGTTTTCTACTTGAAAATAGAAAAGCAGGATAAAAAGCTACAACACAATATAATGCTTTCCATTCTGTTAGTAATAAATGAGGATGTTAAACTCTTATTAGTAATGCATATTTGTTACCAGCAAGCTTGGATAATAATTTAAATCTGAATCTCATACAAAGGAACATTTTTAATTATTGCCCTGAGACATAAATAATCTCTTAATGACATTTTGAATATGCTTAGGAGCTGAAGTCCTTCTTATTTTATTGGAGATAGGTGTTTATGTACTTAAAAAAAAAAAAAAACAAACCCTTATGAGCATCTACCTGCATCTTCACAACTAAATACTTTATAATTCTAATTAGAAATCTTTTACAACTAATAATTACAGCATTAACTCATCCCTTCTGGTGGCTAAATTGAACACCTGCCTTTAATTATGATGACTTGGAGAAGAGAAGCAGCCTGAAGATTACAGGATTGTAGAATCGGAAATGCAGTGTTACAAGAGTACATTTTGTTTAAATAAAACCATCTTATCAGACAAGTGCCCAATTATCATTTGTATCAGAAAATATTTAATTTTACTTTTATTTGCTTTCAGAAAACATTAATTTCAGTGGATGTAATGGGGAAAAGCAATGATCCTGAAAGCAGAAGTCTCAGTTATGGTTGATTTAGAAGCTTTCAGAGAATCAAAATTGCTTATCTTCTGATTGAAATGATTTTTGTTTCCTGATTATGCTTGCAGACTCTGGGCAGATGCTCAACAACATCAACTTCTATTAATCTATGAACAAGGTATCTTAGTAAGAAGCGGGGCTACAGAATAGAACCTGATTATTACAAAACAAAGCAACTGACCAATCCCAGGCACTGGTGTGTAAATCTGAGTAAAAAGTACTTTCATCGTTTGGCCAATGGACCTGTGATTATAATCTATCCTACAAAATTTAAATTATACTCGACTTTTTTGACAACATGGCTGAAGGGTCTTATGTAATTGGAATCACCCGTTCCTTATAGATGGGTGCTGTGGGCTGGCTAGAAGTATTAAAGCAGGGTAAATATGTATGTTATCCCACTGTATGCATTACTGATGATTATCATACACTGGTATAATTACAGGCTACACCTATAATACATGTAAAAGGAAACTAGGGCTCAAACTTGGCATTGGGAAACAATCATATACATGGTTTTATTGTTAGTACAAACCCTCTCCCATGCCCATAAAGCAACAGATTGGAAGGGATCTCCAAGATTGTCCAGTCCACTTTCTCACTAGAAGAAATGCCAGTGTGTATGTTAGATCACTTCACTTATCTTTTCTGGGTTCCTCTTTCTATATTCAGACACTCTCATTGTGATTTTACCCCCTTTCTCCATACATTTAACCAGAATTACCTTTTTTCCAGCTTGTCTTCACAGCCTCTACTGTGCAACTCTGAGAGGAGCCTTGCTCTTTCATTTCTACAGCTCTTTTCTAAATATCTGAAGACAAAAGTCTCCTCCTTCTTATTCTCCAGTCTCATTTGAATAAACAAACTCCCTCAGCCTCTCCCTGTATTTCTTCTGTTTTCCTTGGCCTGTTGGGTTGCATTTACTGATGTAAGCTGTTGCTTGCTGAGATAGGTTCTCCAGCTATCCCTCTCTCATCTGTGAACAACATCCAAGCATCCTTCACATTAGAAGTTTTACCATTTAGATATAAGACAACCCCTTTTTATTGTGAAATTCTAGTAGAACATCTGAATTACAGCAAAAAAAATATTTGCATTCCTTCTAGGCTAAATTTGTCTGAATTTCACCCCAGACTGGATGTTTAAACTTTAGAATAATACCGATAAAAAAGCTGTGGAAATATAACTTGCGGTGCTCAGTTTTGCTTCTGTGCCAGCTGTCTCCTAATTTTGCCATACTCTGCTGTCTGTTCAGTCATGGAGTTCTTGGTTTATTGTTCAATGCTTTCTATTACTATGAAGCCTTTATTCCCTCCACTTGTGCTTTCTGCTAGAAAGTTTGGAATACTGGATCAAAGGTTAAAAACTCATTATAAAAAATTACTTGCAGGGGTTTTATATGTTTCAATAATTCGCTACTATAATGAAAATGAGGCATTATCTACAAAAATATATTAAAAAGAGAAGCAAAGGCAGAAGAATATTGGAACCAAGTATGAAATGGTTATAATTCACCCATTGATGCTATTTCGATAAATCAGCTGATCTGCACAATAAACATGGAATATAAAACAGACGTTTTATCCATCACTTCAAATTTTTAGGGCCAGCTGATCAAAACCTGAATGCAGATTTGAATTTGACTACTGTTTTGCATCTTAAATAATGACAACAAAGTGCTGGATATTAATATCTTTAAGCATGGAAGTTCCAAAATCAGGGCAATGAGCACATCTCAGAGACACTTGTAGAAAATAAGTTGGATTTTGGTTCATATTTTTTTTCTTTAGCTTCCTGTGACTACGCTTAAATGCTGGCCCCGTGCAGATGACCCTCATCACTAGAGAATCCTTGGATGATGAGGAGTGATTGAAGAGACATTTTTAATTAGTTATTCCCCATGAGAGGGAGGATGATTGTCCTCAAAACCAGGAAATTCCAGCTGTCAGCATGAAGGGATTATTTGTAAAAGGTACAAGTTAGACAGCTGTTAATACCCAATTTTACCTCTGAGCTGCATATTTAATATATTTATAAAATAGTTAATGATTTAGCCCATTCTCTTTAGGCAATCTCATATTAAGTGAAGACCCAGAGAGCTGCCACCTGAGCCTAAGAAATAAACAACCAAAAGTACTCAAAAAACAGGTTTGGAAGGATGTGACAGGAGAGCCATTTGTGACATTAGACCTCACTGTTCTGAAAAGTCAAATTTGGTGTGGCAAATTTCCATGACTCTGTTTGGTTTGTGCTGTACCTTCATCAGAAACATCACCCCTTCGCACAAAGTCACCTTTGAGTCATTAGGAAAGTGCAGTTAGAGAAATGGAAGGAAAGTAAGAAATTAATGCAAAACTCCTTGACTTGTAAAAAGTGATGGGCATTGCCATAATAACAGCAGAGTGATCCTGTTGGGAGCTTTGGTAGAGACAGCCACAAGGAAAGGTTGGATAATTGATAAATATTGAATATCACTAGGTATAAAATATTGCACTTCCTTCAAAACAAAGGCACAGTGCACTGTGAAAGAAATTCCAGTTATTACATCTAATTACAAGGAAGTCTAAATCACCGTGGGTTTTAATTTCTAAATCCAAACTCTAATAAAAAGAATAATTAAAATCTACACAGAATATTCTGGCTCACACTACCTGTAATATTACATTGATTTCCAGGGTGTTATAGAGCTTGAAAAAATTTAATGCTCAATAAAAAGCTTAGAGAGAAGAAACTGAAAATATGAGAGGGCTAAAAATATTTATTTGTGAAATGTCCCATTTATGTATAGCTTTATCCAGAGCTTTTCCGCTAATATTTCTTCCCAATGATATTAAGGCCTTGAATCAGCAGTGCACTTAAGAGCAATTTTTATATTTCCTTGCATCTTAGGGATAGATTTTAGCTTGTATTTCTGCATTTTCCAGAATTAAAAAGAAAGTTATGGGAGTATTTAAAAATGTACAAAGTTACAAATTAGTCAGTGTGTCATGGAGATACCATGGAGAAAATATTAGCGTGTCTGTCAAATAAAATTTGTGAAAGAAGGTAAAAATACTGAATTTAGAAAAAAAAAAACTTGGAAAAGCTGAAAAAATAATACATGATATTTGGTAATCTTTAAAGCAGGATATTAAAGACCTGGAAAAATATTTTATTCTATCTGAAAAAGTAATGATTGAATACTAAATCTTTTCTTTCCTTCAGATGCAATGATATGTAATTAGATGTAGTTATATACATCTTATTATAGACAATTCATACATGTTAATATTAATTAAATAGAAGCTGCTATACTGTGGAATTCACTCTGAAAACTGAACACTAATGGAAGATTGAATGGGCACAGATCTGTGAGGTTACAAGGAGACCCCCTGTAAAACTACAGAAACGTGAATTTTGGACACAAGAACACTGACTATTGAGTCAATCTAATCTAAATCTTCCTAACCTGATGCAGTTCCATCTCAGGAATAAATGCTTATAGCTGCTAGCTAGCGGGTTTTGTGCCCTTGCTTTGGTATTCTCCTAATTTCCATATACCTTTAGGGTCAGAATTACTGACAGCTGTGCACCACTCAGAGATGCCTTGGGGCTTGCTGAAAGGCACCAGAAGCTAATCCACATCCAGCGTACCCAAAAATTCTTTTTCCATGTTTATTTATGCCTCCCTTCTCTGTCTAGGGTGTCTTAGATACTCCTTGTTTGAATGCACAGTGAGCAAGCAGGTTTTGTGGTAGGATTTTTGGAGGGAGATTGTAGTTGGCTCTGTGAGCCCGAGTACAAAGGACTGGTGTAGTGTGAAATTAGGGTTGTAAGTGATTAACACAATGGAAAAGTTCTGCCCTATAACTCTTCAATGACCTTCAGCTCTGATATGTAAATGTGTAACAAAGCAGATCAAGGAGAATTTGTACAGCAAAGGTGGAAATTTTCTTTCACACGGAAAATATAAATTATTCAAGCATTGCTTATGTCTGTATTTACCACTCAGTTATGTGAGCCCTTTGTCCACAGAGGGTTTTTTTCCTGCTTCTTTGGAAGACATTCCTCTTTCTTTCTGAGGTAGTAAGGAGATGCTGTACCCCTCTTTCCAGAAAGCCATGTCAATTTAATTTTCTGTATTATCTGTGATTTGTCACTGGAGATTAATTATGGTTTTAGTGCAGTAAAAACCTCTGATTTTGGATGATTTAAAGAGGAAAACCCTTTCCTTGCTTCTCTTTTACACGAGTGCTCATGCTGACATCATTTAACATGCTTTAAAGATGATGAAGAGGACACTAGTACTCTCCTTGACTTCTTTTTTGAATGGAGTGTAGATGGGCACTACAACAGGTTGCTAAAAAAAGTTGTGGCTTCTCCATCCCTGGAAGTGTTCAAGGCCAGGCTGGATGGGGCTTTGAGCAACCTGGTCTAATGGAAGGTGTCCCTGCACACGGCAGGAGAGTTGGAACTAGATGGTCTTTAAGGTCCCTTTGAACCCAAACCATGCTATGATTCTGTGACATGATTCTGTGATTTGATTCTTTCTATCAGATGAGTCAGGCATAAAGCCCCATGGCAGCTCAGCAAACTTGGCATCCTCTTGTGGCTCCCTACTTTCTGAGGATCCCTGCAACATTGTCATATCCATTAGATCATGTAAACACTGACTTGAAGGCGATATGAAAAAGCAATCACAGGCAAAGTTGTGACACAGAGCCCTTGAATGGATCCATGGATACTCCCCCTCCTTTGAAGCCAAGCAATTTCAATTCAAAACCAGATTTTTCTATAAAGAAATTTTAACTAGATGGGTTCAAGAAGAAAAACTGCTAGATTAAATTGATCCAAACAATGGAATTTTTGTGTAGAACTAAATCTCAATTTCATTAAAGTAACCAGGGAAATGTCATCTCTTTCAAAATCAGGGTGTGGTCTCGGCTGAATTTAGACAGAGATATTCTGCCTAAGTAGGCTGTGCACAGCAACAGGCATTTAAGTGCATTGAAATATTAAAAATACCTTCACTTCTATGGTGTTTTAAATCTTACATAGAAATGTGTTCAGTAAAAGCATGAGTTCAGTTAAAGAGTTATTCCATCTCCTTCAGTTTTATTACCAGTGATAGAAAAATAATAATCAGGAAGCAGATACAAAGCTAAAGTCATGCTCTTAAGAAGCCAAACCATACAAAATGATAGTGCTTTTTGTGGTTCTACTTTTTTCATATTTTCACTAATAAATTTTATTATCCATAAAAAGCAGTACTTCTGAAGAAAGAAATAAATATTGTGAAGAGCTTTCCATAAACACTCATCCACCACATGAAATGTATTCATGCTATTAATTCTTGCCCTGGTGTGTGTGCTTTCACAGACAACTGTGTTTTAGTATAATGCTGGAAGAAAAATAATTTTAACCTTCCTCAATTTCCCTGAGGGGAAAAAAGAAAAGAAATCACATAGCTTTCCCACAGGCTGTCATAGTTTAGGAATGGTATTCCTCAATTTAATGTTCCCACTGAAACACTCCAAACCATGTGCCACTCACTCATTCACCTTTCTCCCTCCCACA
>QWTY01027959.1:3200-39445 GCA_008033365.1 Pseudorectes ferrugineus
GCCCAGGGAAAAAAATCTTTATGAAGGAAAAAAAAAAAGAAAAAAAAAAGCAGAAAAAGCAAACCCCCACTTCCACAGCTGGTAAAGCGCAACCTTCAGCTTTACATATGGCAATTCGGATGCGATCCACCTGCCCTCCTTTTCTACCACCGTGTCGGACGCCGGCGCCCCAGGCAAGGCAGGCACAGCCAGCATCCAACAGTGCTGCCAGGCACACAGCCTTCCTGGGCAGCAGCATCCCACCGCCCAGCTGAGAAACAACACCTGCAGGTGCAATTTTAGACCTTTACACTGCTTAATTAGAGGAATCCAACCCGATTTCTGGCCCTGCCCCGGCTGGGACATCCCCATGGCTGCACATGCACTCCCGGCGCTGACAGTGGAAAAAGCCACGCTCAGGATCGCGGATAAAGGTCCCGCCGGGCTTAGTGCGGGGCCCAGGGCTGCCGGGGCGGGAGAGGCCGCCCTTCACCCACCTGCGGCTTCACCCTTCACCCCGCACCCGGCGCGGGACCCGCTCCCTCCCCTCGGTTGCCTCCCAGGCCCGGGGCTCCCGCAAGAGCGAGGGCAGCGGGCGCAGCCGCACCGCCGCAGGGGCGGTATGACCTTGGCCGAGCCTTTCCGGGCCTGGCGGCGGGGCCGGGGCCGCGCAGGGAAGGAGAAGGGAAGGCCGGGGCCGGGGTCGCCTCACCCGCAGCAGCCCCGCGGCCGAACGCCGCCCGCACAGCATCGCCCCCGCTGCCGCCGCCATGTTCCCGCCAGCGCCCCCGTCACCTTCACCGCCGTCCCCGCCCCCGCCTATAGCGAGTGGCGCCCCGCCCCCTCCCCGCTGCCATTGGCCCTGCGGCGCGGGCGGTGCCACATCCGCCCCTGCCATTGGCTCGTGCGGAAGGCGGGTGGCGGCGTCACGGGGCCGGGCCGGGGCGGGCCGGGGTGGGCGGTGTTTGAGGGGCCGGTGCTGCCGCGGGACCTCCCCACCCCGGGAACCCCGTTAGGCTGGACATCAGGAGGAATTTCTTGACAGCAAGGGTGATTAGACATTGGAATGGGCTGCCCAGGGAGGCGGTGGAGTCACCGTCCCTGGAGGTGTTTAAGGAAAGACTGGACGTGGCACTCAGTGCCATGGTCTGGTTGACATGGCGGTGTTCGGCCACAGGTTGGACTCGATGATCCCGGAGGTCTTTTCCAACCTAACTGATTCTGTGATTCCGCAGCTCCAGGCGAGTTCCTCTCGCCGGCGGTGCTGCCGCTCGGGGGCCAGGCGGGGCGGGGAGAGGGCAGGGGGTGCGGGGACGGCCCCAGGCGCGGTGCGGACAGCCTGGGATGCCGCGCGGAGAAGGAAAATCTCTGCTAGCGAACCGTATGGAGACAGCGTGGACGATCCTTGCGGGAAAAGAACCAGCCCTCGGGGGTGTGTCCTCTCCGCCACCGAGGCTGCGCTCCCCCCCTCCTCGGCCCGGCCCTCGGCCGCCGCAGGCTGCAGGTTAAGCTGACCTGAGCCACGGACATTTAATCCCCACGTGGAGACCGTACCGGAAACATCCTGCGCACGACAAGGTCGGTGGGGATGAAAGTGCCGAGTATTGCTGAGCCCGGGACACTTTGTATCTGGCGTGCCCTTGTGCTGGAGCTGCGTGCTGTTTTCAGAAGAGCCAGCAACTTAATTCCCTTTAAACTCCTTCCTGCCTGGCCGTGGCATAAACCCCTGACATTGTTACCTCGGAATCCAAACCTGCCCGAGAAGGGTCTCGGCAGCTGCCTTCACAGAACGACTGATGCCAGCTCAACCCCAGCTCAGTCTCAGGATGCTCATCCCAGTCCCGCGGTCTTTTCTGCACTTTGCTTTCCCCCCTCACACTCTCTTGTCTCTGAACCTGGATTTCTAGACGAAGGCCAGCACTAAAACTCTACAGCTGTTTGCCAGCCTGACAGTGCCTCTCTTCACCCTATCTCTCCAACGTGCACAGAGCTAAGCCAGGAAAAGCCTGGTTCTTTCCTGGTCTCGAGCTTTACATCTCAAAGGAACAGGTTCAAAACACAAAGTGACGTTCTCTGAATTGTGCTGCTGCACACAGTCTAGGATGAGCAATTCTGTATTTGTTTCTGATCAGTCTCTTCTCCTCAACCACTTTTTTAATCCCTGAAGGAGTTAGCATACTGTTACAGTAACCCACAACGGAATGAAGCATTCCCCAGCGTTGATGTCTAGCAGTCACATAAAGCAGCATGTACTTGCACCTGTCCTTCCTCTTGTACCACAAACTAGAAAAAATGCCAAGAACCAGGCTTTGGGTATAGCACCTGGAAAGCAAGAGTATTTCAACAACTTGTTAACATCCATTTGCTACCTTGACTTTTTTTTTATAATTATTTGATCATCACATTGTAAAACTAACATTTGTCGAAACGACTTCAGTTAATCTGTTCTGCATCTCATTCATTTCCCTGTGAGAGAGGATTTCTCTTTGTCTTTGCTCTCAAAAGTAAAATACTTCTTGCTTTCCATATATATCCAAAGATTCTCCAGAGAGGCAGCAAGAGACTGATTGGGACAGGCACTAGTGAGGGAAGCATTTGTACTCCTTTGCTTCCTTGACTCTCGGTAGCTGATATTCTAAGGTGGTCTAGTCTAGACCCTTGATTTAGAGCCAGGGTTTTCAAGTACAAACCAGAGATAACATAGGAACTGACAAATATTGTCTCAGGAAGAACTGAAGGTTTTATTCAGAAAATATATATGTACCATATAGGAAAAATATCCAGGTTGGATGAGGATATTTTTCAGAAATGAGTAATGCCAAAAACATGTAGAACAAAAAACCAGAAAGCTCTTATTTAACTTCGCCTTTACTCCTGCAGGATAAAGCTCTTTTTCAGGGATATAGCCTGCTAATGCACCGGCACTTACATCCATCTCAGGCAGAAAGGCACTTGGACTCCCAGACATATTGATTAATCGTCCCTTTATCAGACCTCACAGAGAAGGAGAAAGGACTGTAAGGATAATCTTACATCCCTTCAGATGCTGGCAACCCAGAGCTGTGCAGCATCAAACACATGTCCAGTCGGGGCACAGCCCTTGGTGCAGATCTTGCCCATGAAGAGGTTCCCCAATGTTTTTTGTCTTTAGAACTCTTCTGAGTGGAAAACAATTGTGGTCTCTATTCCTATTGCCAAACAAAAGCACATTCACACAAGAACCTGCTGCTTTGCTTTGAGATGAAAGACAACAAGCAGGTGGTGTAATTTGCCAATGCCAGGAGGAAGCTCCTACAGGTTCCTTTGTCACAATTAGCTGGCCAAGTGTCTTCTGTGGCAGGGAATAGGTGCAGCACAGGATAGGCCAGAAGGCCAAGCACAGGTGCTGTAACATAACCTGTGCCTTCTCAGGCTAACTGGTACATGGGTCTTTTAACTTTTTTATGGTCTTTTGGCTCAGCAGAACACTGCTGAAATATGACTGTTGTAGTAACACAGAGCATCACATCCCTGACCTAAAGGGTAAGCAAGGTGATTGGGTAATTCACCAGTTTTCAGCAAGGTAAGTATTAACTCCATGGGAATGTTGAAGATACAGCATAGCACTATAATAAAATTATTTAATTGCACTGCAACTTCAAGTCTCCAACAAGATGACAGATATTCTTGAAATACAAGTTTAAAAGTTAGTCTGGAGCTGTGTAAGAACTGCAGTGCATGGAGAAGCTAAGAGAAGAAAAGAAAGAGTCTCTCCCCAGAGCTAGGAAATACATTTCAGGATACAAATCCTCTAATGCAATATATAAAAAAAACCAAACAAAAAAAACACCAACCAGAAAAAATACCTTTAATAGGTCAAACAAAAATCTGTCACAGGCAGCATTCTCTTGTGTGCACATGAGTACCACTGTGGTAGAACCCACGATGGTTCAGTCCCTCTCCCAGTCCTTTGGGCTGCTCTTTCCCCACATCATCTTATTTACACCCTCCCTGTCTGACCCCACACCAGCCACACCACCAGCAGGAGAAAGCTGGAGTGGCAGTAGGGAAGAAACCCTTTTGCCTGAGGGATTTGTGTCCCTCCCCATGAGGCAGCAGCCAGGGACTGCTTGCACACTTTCAGGAGATGGTGAGCACTGACAAGGGTGCTCTGCTGGGTGCTACCCTACATTTTACATCTTTGGTCTTGGTCCAGTGATCTTCATACATCTTCCTCCTTCTCCCTGTAGCTGTTGCTGCCTCTAGTAATTGGTTCCCTTTTTTTTCCTTTCCCTCTTTAGCCCTTTTCCTTGAGGAGGGCTTTAAGACTTTTCAGGATATTTCCTATTTAGAAGAATTAGAGAGTTCCATAGAGACTGTAGGAGAGGGGCACCTGCCACAGCCCCTGCCTTAGGCTGAGCAGAAGAGCCAGGGTGCTTTCCCACCTTCACTGCTGAGCGATGTTAGAGCCTTTATGCTTGGCTGTTATCTTTAACCCATGAATTTGTCTAACCCTTTTTGAACCTGCTGCTAGTGGTGAGCTGCAGCCCCCAGAAACATGTACTCTTACAGCATTTTAAACCAATCTTCTGCTGGTGTTGTCAAGTAGCCCTAGTGCTTTTGTTACACGATTCTGTGAAAATAATTCTTACTCTTTGCCTTTCTGCTTTTGTAAAGCCCAGTCACGTGCACGTTTGAATTCTCCTCTCCCAGCTGAAACCCTGGCTTCCCCAGCTCCATGGCACTTTGGTTCCCTTCACAGCACTTGGTGTGGAGCATAGTCAGAAGCTGCTGGCAACCTACCAGTCCCCTGCCACCAAAGCTGGCTGTAGGGCTGTGTGACACATCTTGACCAGAGTTCCATTTCACCCCTCCATTCCTTCTGAAGCAATAGCTCAATTCCATCTGGGACAGCAGGCTTATTGCCATCTAGCGTAACTGCTTGGAACAATAAATCTCGCATATTTACCTCAGCTTGAGGTAAGTTCCAAGTGCCTGCTCCAAGAAATGCAGGAGGTGTGCTAATTTCCTTAATGTCTTCAGTAGTGGAAGTCAATGACTGCAGTAGGTAGCAAATCCCAAGCTGTAAGTACATAATATTAGACAAAATATTATGGTCGTAAAAACAGGAAGAAACCCACACTGCATCCCCTTCTTTAATTTTCTCAGCATCTCTTCTTACCAAGAACAACTATAATGTACTAATTTCAGAGTTACTAATTTTTGGTGTTCAGTCACAGACTATTAAAAACAGTCACCCTGTGCTGCTCTTCCTTAGCTCAGCAGGGAAAAGCAGGGAAAGCACTTGCTTTGGCTGTGTCCCAGATCCGCAGACGGAAGCAGCAGCCGCCATTCGTGCCTCCAGCCGTTCTGTCTTACAGGTGTTTCAGGTTGCATGCAGGAGCTGAAGTACACTATCCAACTGAATTTCCATCACTAAAATAAATGAGGATCAAATGTAAGGCACCAAGTCTACCTAGAGATGTTGAGATGTCCAGGGAGAGGATCAAGAGCACAAGTCCTATGAGGAGCAGCTGAGGGAACTGGGGGTGTTTAGCCTGGAGAAAAGGAGGTTCAGGGGGGACCTTATCACTCTTCCTGAAAGGAGATTGTAGCCAAGGGGGGTGGGGTTAGTCTCTTCTACCAAGTAACAAGAAAATGGCCTCAAGTTGTGCCAGGGAAGGTTGAGATTGTATATTAAGAAAAACTTTTTCATGGAAAGGGTTGTCAAGCAGTAGAACAGGCTGCCCAGGGAAGTGAGTCACCATTCCTGGACTTACTTAAAAAAATGGGTAGATGTGGCACTCAGGGACATGGTTTAGTGGTGCACTTGGCAGTGCTGGGTTAGTGGTTGGACTTAAGGGTCTTTTCCAGCCTAAACAATTCTATGATTCTATGTTGACAGGCAAAGCAAAGAAGAAAATAAAGCCACATTCTCAGTTTATCAGAATGAACCAGGTTTAGCCTTTTGTATTTAGGTCAATGATTCTACCTAAACTGTGATCAATTTATAGTGGTAGGAGTTGATTCAGCCAAGTAACTCCTGCAATAACTGGCTTCTGGAGAACAACTTCTCCTGGAAAACCATGGTGAAAGACTGTATGTTGCCCTAACAGAGGGAAAAAAGTTTGGAGATAATGGCAACCTGCCATCAGAACTCTGCCTGCAAGAACTGCCCGTTGGCCAATTGCCATGCGCAGTACTGAACAGTCACTCAAAAACAGCTGTTTGTTCCATACAAATAGTTCTAAACTCTGCATGCACCAGAAGGCACAAAACACTGATGTTAGCTGGTGCACTTAAAGAAAGGAGTTGAAATGTAAAAAGAGATTCTCATTAAAAGGCAAGGACAATCGAAGAAAAGCCATTACATTAAAAGCACTCCTTCAGGCAAGCGACTGTTCCCACATCACTGTTTACTGCAGGATCAGCTACCTGAAGGTCCCAACTATGTCATGACAACACCAGTAACTTTCAGTGACACACACTGTAAATAACTTCAGAGACAAATCAACCAAAATATTAGCAATCCAAGCTCATCCCAGTAAGTTACACAGAGACATAACCCTTTTTAAAAATGCCATAAACTAAGGCAACTCCCAGCCACTTTTGGCATGGCAGGCTTTGACACACTGAAATTGAAAGACTACAGCTCATCTTTAAATAGAATTAAGAAGACTAAATAGCTCTACATATAACCTTAAGTACTTAAAAATTTTTAACAAGAAAAGAATTGGAAGTCACCACTTTTTCTTTTTAAGTACTCTGATCATAACAGATGTTGAGACTGAAGTCAAGCAAATTTCATACAGTGGCATTTCTTAGGAGCAGCACCTGAATTCAACTTTAAAATTTTGTAGGGTGAGACACCAAAATACCTTGCTAAATGAGTAGTCTTTTAAATTACATTTTTATTTTGCAAGAAAATAAATTATACAACTTAAAAAATAAAATTCAAAAATTAAGCAGTACATCAAAATAGTTCAGCTGGACTGCCATACAGAAACTACCACCATTCAAAATTGTACAGCATTATTATCTTGGTAGTGGCACACATTCAAAATTGTAAATACCATACGGAGATAGTTATTACAACTCAGGAACTCGAGTTCGCTCAACACTCCAGACTACATATAGTGTATATGACAGGAAAGCTTTCATGTATTGTTTATTTCACAAATATGACCTTAAAGAATTACAAAGATAGCATCCCAGTCATTTAGATGAAAATAGAAAACAGTTTGAGATAGCAAATCTTTCTGTAAAACTATCAAATCTTTTTGCCAATTGTATTTTTAAAATTTGCACTTTACAGGACAATGGCATCCCAATGCAGATAAATGCAAGATGTGAACATTCAGAACATTTATATTAATTTTAAAAAGGTGAAAAATGAGAAAGTCACATTGTCATTTGGAAATGTTACTGCATTACAGTCATAACAAATGAAAGATAAATGAGTAAAAATAGAAGCTAGGGACACCAACTGTGGAGAGAGGAAAATGGAAGACTTCAGAATTGAAACAGATTCTCATCAAGTTGTTGGGACAGAGAAAGATTTAACAGTATTCCTTAATTAAACCCATTAAGAGTGATTCCCCCCCGCCCCTTCTACACCAGATTTCGTTCCTTAGCTATTCACCGTGGCAGTGTGTGTGGCAACGCGTTTTTCAGATGCAGCACCTCCTTAAGCTAGGTCTTTGGACATATATATTCATAGCTAAAAATTGCAGCCTTAAAAGTGCGTTGTTGCCATATTGCAAGTGAAGAATAGTTTTCATTTAGATCTGAACTCTACCCTCCCCAAAAGAACAGCCTACCCCAGGTATCTCCCTGTGCCCCAGGTGATACTAGTTTTAAGTGCATATTGGTGAAGTGACCTGATGAAGGACGCTAAACGTGATTCTGCATCTTTAACAAATTTGCTGGTGTCTGTCTCAGATTTCATAAAAAACCCGACATCCATTTCTGGTATATACTTAAAGAAAAATGACCATGTCATAGGCACATTACCAATTCTATTTCCATCCCAGGTTTTGAGAAATATATATGTAACAATTAGGTTGTATTGTATTTATTAGTTGAGGGAACGTGTAGCTCCTTAGCTTTTAGCAACCTTTTGCTTTCTGCATACACTCCAGCTTCCTAAGCAGTTGTATGTGAGATGCAGTCTCTTAAATTTCTCTCTCAAATCTAAACCAATGGCTTCAAAATTAGCATTATACCCTTGGCAGCTCTTCTGTGTGACCATTTCACACCTGGTTCTTCTCTGGTTAGGGGTTGGAATTTTTCATGTTGAAGAGTGTGCTCAGACTGTCATGTTCTCCCCAATTATCCCAAGTAAACATTTATTACTTTTCAGTTACAAAGACTGAAAGTCTTGCAGCACAAAGTTTTTTATTACAATTTTGTTTTCTAATGTTCAAATAGTTTCATTGGTTAACTACACAGAGCACCACTTGCTTTTGATTCTGAATTGCAACACCACAGGGCCAACATAAAAGATGCAATATTTTTAAACAGCATCTACTACTTTTGAGTATCAATAAAAGCATGTAACACAAGCTGTAGGATTTCAATCAATTGTAATTGGCCAGGCCTTGATTTCTCTCCATCTCTTGGTCATGAAACCCTCACTACCAAAAACTTCTTACTTAAACAGATGTCCAAATACACACTGTTCTCAGGCAGTCACACTGGCATTTACATTAGTAACAGAGCACACAGCCTGCTTAAGGGTGCAAACAGCCATTCTTGGAGAGTTTGCTTTTAAACCACTCTTACTGCATACTTTACTGTAACCATGTGAAAGTAAAACTCCTCTTCTTACTTACTGGAAAGCTTTCTTTTTTGACTAAAGTTAATTGTATCCTCTTCCCCATTTCACCATCAAAGAAGATGAGGCCTTTAGATGTTGTAGTTCAACTGGTTAATTAAAAAATAACTTCACACACTTGCAATTTATAGAAGAAATATTCATACAGAACTGAGTAAAGCGCAACTTACCTTTGTCCTAAGACAGGCACTCTGCTCCTATGACTCATGGTATCGCTCCAGAACATGCTGGGACATTTCAGAACAGCAGAGAGTAGGGCAGTGCCAAATGACTACTTCAGATGATTGAGAATGGAAGAGGTAACTTTAAGAAGTTGAGATTCCTGATGTGTGTTTGGCACTCTCTCTGCATCCACTAAACACTGTATTTTTCCTTAGCGTTTTATCATTTTCATTAGAAGTGTATTTCCTACCCTACCAGTTACAAAATAAAAAGCAGAGGGTTTGTTTTTCATATAAAGATGTTGACTAGTCCAATTGGATTAACCTTGCATGTATATAAAATTACCACTGAGGAAATGGTACAGGGATCTTCAAGTGTTATTCTCTTTCTGGGGGAGTTGTGCATAAATTACTCTTTAATGCATCCTGATATATGTAGTCGTACTGAAATATTTGGAATATAAATATTAAATGTACAAGGAAATACACTTAATATTTCTGTTCATATAGCAGGCCCACCCATGAAAACTGCTTTTAGAGTGAAGTATCATTCAAGAAACCTTTACCTTGTCAAAAAGGGTTGTACCAAATCATCTGTCCAAATAAGGTAACAACATATCCACTTGTTTACAGGAAACAATTTAAAAACAATGATCTCTTGCTTAGGGAAAAATATCACCGATGACTTGGAATTACTTTTGTGTCACTTAATGTGTCAATTATTAAAATCCAGTTACTAGATTGAAGCACTGCTCTAGCCAACAGGTTTTAACTGTAACAAATACATATCAGTTGTGATGCATGTGTTTGTGTCTCTCGAATGTTATTACATGAAAAGGATCCGAGATGGACAGTACATTACTCTGTTGATCCAAAACACAAAAGTGAAAGTGCTACTTCTAGTTCTAACTGCATTAAAAAAAAAAAAAAACAAACCCAAAAACCAAAACCAAACAAAACAAAAAACAAACCCAAAACAGAACTAATAGCAGTTCCTCAGTGCATGAATATTTGAATATTTTTTCCTTGTGCAAGTACTGGTCATCTAAAAACCCAAACCTGTATTCTTCCTGGTGGGTGTAAATCAAATCTACTTTAAAAAGTTCACAATGGGCTCTTCATGAATGCAAGTTTCCCACAAAACAGCATGCTGTTAAAAGTGTGCAACATGAAGGGAATGCCATCATGCTAGCTGAATGAGATTGGCAAAATATAGTCCTCTGTAAGGTAAGGCAGGGATTTTAATATGTAACGAAAGTCAAAACAAGTCCTTCTCCACCACAAACTGTTGAGCTGTCTGTCCAAGCACCCTTCCATTTATGTTCTCAGCATCCCGCAGAGTCCTCCAATTATGCCATGTATATAAACGTGTTGATATCTGACTCATCTCTTCTGATATACTTGTGCTCTATAAGCCATTCAATTTGCTCTTTTATCATTTTCTTTTGTGGCAAGAACATGTTTTTCAATATTTCTACCAGTTCAGTCTGAAGCTGGGCATTAGTAATTTTCTTCCGCATTTTCATTATTTGGATGATAGCCTCCTGGTGGTGGACAAGAAGAAAAAAAAATTTTTTTAAATGCCTGGGTGAAGTGACAAAATGAACACAGCATTAATAGGAGGCTCCTGGTAAGGCAAGACAGCAAGGAAATCTATATTTTTCCTTAGAAATCAGAAATATGCTGCATTTTTTAGCCTATGTAGATATAGAACTGCTTTTACAAAGAAGTTGATAAAGGAAAAGAATGAAGCACTGGCAAGATGCAAGAGATATAAGACAATTCCAGTCAAAGGAGGAACTAAATCCTATACCTAGAGTCTGAATTACTCACTAAAACCAAATGTTCATTCACTCCCTGAGCAGAAGTTGCAGTTTCCTAGGTGACTTGTGATATACCTTGTGAACATCTCATTCATTTCGTAAGTGCAACTAGACATTAATCTGGCTGCTGCCAGAATGGTCACATCATAATGTTACATCACGTGGTACAATTCACAATGTGCATGGCCTGCAATCCAACCTGACTGACAGAACAGACCTGAAACTTGAAGGTAAAATGGGATTTTTGAGACTCCATTGTAGGTAATGATCTCTGATGCCAGAAAAAATCCAGGCTTTTCTAAAACTGTCAGCTCAAAAGATTTGACATGAGCTGATTGAAGGACTATCAACCACAGAGCAGGAAGCTGCAGTTTGTACAGCTAAGATGCACTTTTCAACTTTTCCTTTAAGGAGGCCTCTCCAAAGTCATAGTGCTGTTACCACAGCGTGATCCCACCTCCAAAACTATTCTCTTCGTAGAGACCAAAGAGATATCAGCAATGCTGTTTATTCATGGTGGTGGCCAGCATCACTCACTTTTACCAATCTGCTGCTGTCACCCACAACCACACTGTTACTCAATATCTGCTTTGTCCTGTTTGAAGATGGTGACCTGGTACTTCAGAACGGGGGCTAACAACTAGAAGTGCACGAACACACATGCAAAATCAGGAATTCACAAGGATCTAGAGTCATATAGCAGAAGTGACTTCTAATGGGATTCCAAAGCACTCATTTCATACATCAACATCCAACTGTGGACAGCATGTAATGATAATACAACAAATTACAGTAATGATAATGCAACAAAAGAAATAGGGGAATTTTGTATTCCTCTGGCAGGTTACTTGCCTGGGTTCGCAATATTCTTAGCTGGACTATTCCTTCATTCTCCTCTTCCCGCATTCTCTCTGTAGTAAGTTGTAATCGACCAATCAAATTTATCTTGCCCCTTTTCTGAACTTTAGCGTTTTTTCTGAAAAAAGTTGCATTGCATGAAAGTAAGCAAAAAAATAAAAAAACAGTTTCAATTACAGAATTCCTGTTAAACTTAAATTACAGCAGCAACGAATACCATGACAGATCAGACACTTATACGTTATTAGCATTGCAGCAGTGAGAGACCAGTCTGACAGATCAGAACTCAATGCCAATGTCTCCACACAATGAAACCTAAGTACTGCTAGCAAGCATTACAAGTAAATCCAGCAGCTGAAACAATAAAATTTCAGAAAAATATATTTCAACTTAATTATATAAATGTAGGGTTCTTTGGAGGAAGTTTTTACAACAAAGTTCAGGAAATTTGACTAGTTAACATTCCATCAAAGAACTGTCTGGGACAAAACCCAGCTATTGCAACTAAGAAAGCTGATGGCATTCTTCAGTGGTCACCCACAAACTTTCTCTACAGCCTGTGTCTTCTGTCATGTCCTCTCATCATTTCCCAAAGCTCAGAATCCTGATGACAGGAATAAGCACTATGGCCCTGGGCAAGAAACTAAGCCCCAGGAAAGCAGATATGTCACTTCTCTCTTTCTCCACAGATGCAGATGTCCAGCTGCTACTGAGAATGAGGCACAGAATCGGAGGTTACTAGCAAGGAGCCAGTTCCCATCATAGTCACTGGCAATAGAGGCAGGCAGAAGCGCAAGTAAAACACGCTGAACGCAGTATGTACCACTTAGATATTCTCTCTTTGTATTATCTTGTGCTCAAAAGATTTCAAAGCATCAGTAAAAGAGCACTGCAATTCTCACAGAAATAAAGACACTCCTCTCTGGTGAGAGCCACACCAAAAATCCTGGCTCTTGACAGCACATCGTATTATTAAGCAGTTTCACTTCCTTTTAACTTATCACTCTGTTTTTGAAATTCTGTGTGCGTATAATAATCAATACAGCACTAGTGCTCTGATTACAGGCTGTCTTCCATGAAATTTTATGGACTTACTGCTAACTGGAACATGGCAAAGCCTCCAATTTTGCAGCTCGTCCTTAGGTGTGTAAGAAATTTAATTTCACAGGAATTAGAATTATAGAAAAACTTGTTTGAAGGAGCTGCTGTAGGTCATCTAGTCCAATCACCTACTTGAAGCATGACTATTGCCAAAACTAAGTGAGGACAGGGCAGCAAAGCATGTGTCTAGCTTAGTTTTGAAAACTTTCAAGAACAAAGGTTAAGTTAAAGTGAATTCCTTTAGTTATAAAATAGTACATTGTTATTTTACTTTTCAAACATCATCTTACATTAAACTGAACTCCTGGTTCACCGAGAAGAGGGTTCCTTCTGTAAAGTCTTTGGGTGAATTGACTTGAGGTTCATATAATAAAACCTGACGTTTCAGCTTTGGAAATGCTACAAGAGACTACAGAGAAAAGGGGAGGGGGAGAAAGAATGAAAATAAAACACCAGACTTTCTAAATGGAAACAACTACTTTCTAAGACCATAATTCACTGCTGTGCAGACTGTACTGAGGGAACCACATAGCCTTGTTTGGAACTGGTAAAATCAGAGGGGGGACACAGTTTACCAAATCTCCTTCTGAAATGGGTTAGCATAAACAAAATCATACAAAGTAGTAAAATACACAAACTCACGGCTACAGAAGTGGTGTTAAGTCTGACTTACGTGATTTCTCTCTTTATTTGTGAGCTAAATAATTAGAAGTCTGCTAAAGCAAACACTGAAGTTATTTTTAAGTAACATGTATTTATCAGGTGTCACTAATTTCCTAGAATTAGACCAGACCCACTCGACAAAACACAATCATAACTCTGTGCTTTAGGCAGCATATGGTCAAAAAATTCTTGCAGTTTCCAAAAGCTTGTGAAGTAATACTGGGTAGAGAGAACGTGTTAATGTAAAGGCTGTGTGTGCTCAGCAGTAGTGCAAGGAGCCAGCATTACAACTGATTAATTACCAAGAAAGGCGTTCACATTTCAGTTTCAAAGTGTTATCAGACAGTGCTTTAAAAATACTAATCCTGTATTTCAGAGTACAGAAATCAAGAAGCAATCTGTTTCAAGAGAAAGGGATATACCCATAAAGTCCTCCTAAGTTCTGCATCAGGGAGTTCAGTTGCCAGTTTAAGATTTTCAAAGCTGATCTTCTCTCTGGGTCTTTGGTTCCACGCAAACAGCACAGCCAGCTGAAATGTTGTTACCTCCAAGTCATACTGGCCAACCTCATTCTTAAATGTTATCTGTGAAGAGGATGAAAATTTTACTTATCAGCCTGTCTGGATCACAAGCTTTCTTACTGTTATAAATACAGAGAATACACTCATTGAGACTGATACACTGAAAACTACACACTTACAATTCCATTGGACATGAGGTGGTGCCAGTGGAGTTTTCTACCACTGTGATTCTTCTTATAAAATTCCTCGACTTCTGGGATGAGATCTTCTAATTCCGTGGGCAGTGAGACAAACACTTTTTCAGAACTTCGGGACCAGGCGCCAGCATTTAAAATTTTAATATTCACAGAGTCAGCTGTAAGATGATATTGGATTATATGAATTTCTAGGCATAACAGATAGATAAACCAAAACGTTTTGGGTTTTTTTCCTATTCTGAACACAATCATGGAGGACTGAATTTTCAGAAAGTTGCAGGGTGCCTACCTACTTAAACATTAAGGTACTCTATGCACCACTGGCTTTCTGCCAGCAGCACTGATTGAAACCTGTTTTTTTGGCTTGCTACTGCAGAGCTCCTTAAACTCTGGTGCAGCTTTACAGCTGATGCTTATAAGCACTACTCAAGGGTTTTCAGCATGGCAGGTCCAATACTTGATGTTCCTCAGCCTGTCTCATCAGTGAAACAATTTCAGAATGTGATTTAAGCTCTTCATAGCAGGCATCCAGCTCTCCTGCTGGCAGATAAAGGAGGAGCTCAGCAAGGAGCACTCGAAGAATGATGAGGGCATAAAAAAAGGAGGTAGTTCAGGCATTCACCTGGCTGATGCCAATTCAAGCTCCTGCTTGCAATCTGTCTACAAGAGTAGGGAATCTGTATCTACAAGATTGCTCATAAGGAAAACCCACAACTCACAGAGTGATATAGCTCTAGTATCAACTGCAGGAGAAAGCAGAGTCTACAGATGCTTCCAATCTAGGGGCAACAATGCCACGGAGACTGTGTTCAACCTACAGTTGACATAATTTTTAATTTAAAATTTAACAGAGCTATTTTTCACTAAGAGAAATGAAAAATAGCAAATAATTTGAAAACAATACCTGGTAAAGCAAGTTTATTATTTTTGTGCATTTCTTTGAAGGCCTGGTTCAAGTCTTCAGACACTTTGATATCCTGGAACATTCTAGCCAGCTTGTTTACATAGTCTGCTGGCATTCCCACTTCCTACATAAACAAACAGAACAGTAAATATGACATAGAAAACTATGAACAAAAAGCTTTATTTTTAAAATAATAAGCTTGCATAAATTAAGAGCATAAAAAAGTATACAGGTATAATCACATTACAGTAATAGTGAATCTGCAATGCAATATAAAGGGTTTTTAGCATGGATCATAAGTAGTTATCCCATAAGGGCATATGATGATTCTTTTAAAGAAATTCAAGTGCTGAAGAACGTATGCATGCATTAAGGAATCCATGAGTTCTGAGATTTGAAGGAATGTTTAAGGCATGCAAATAATATTCTAATCTACATAAAAATTCAAAATTATAATGGATCTCAAATTATTTACATATCTAAACAAGTACACTGCATTTTGCTTATCTGCATATGGAATCTATGAAGCCTTTAGATAATTGTACGTGAAATATTTTAAAATCTATCACTGCCACTATTAGAGAAGAGTTAAACTGTTTTACTTTCACAGACTACTGTGACAGAAGGGAAGTGTAAGATGCCCTGAGTGGCCTCCTATTAAAGATAAAACTCACCTAAGCGAGAAAGATATTTGAGTTCAAGAGCAGAATATTAATTAACCACAAGCATGAGGCACAACCAAAGAAAGATGTGATGCTACTTACTCTGAGCCATTCCACCATATTCTCCTCAATTTCACTATCAGCTGATATATCTAATATCAGACGTCTTGTTAAGTGAGCTTTGTGATATCGCATGAAAACATCTTTATTCTGTACATATTTAAGTACCAAAAGCTGTCAAAAATAGAGTTTAATATATTTATTTGCATTGTCAACCAGACATGTCTTTGAATGCTGATCTAATGGCACTGTAGACTATGACTAGAAAAAGGCTACTTGACATTGCCTTAAGAGCAACTGTGTTAATACTATCATAGGCATCAGCAATGAACGTTTCATAGTATCACACCTTCAACTTCTTCATTTGTCAAACATCAAGAAATTCTCTTAAATAAAAAAGACATTGACACTGGTATGTAAAAATCTCCTGTATTATTTTCTAGACAAATATTAGTTACTGTAATACACTGCAGTCTCATATAGGCATTAATTTAGTATACCAGTTTTGTGAACTGACACAGGAGACATGAAACACTGGATGATTTACAATATTTAAACACACACACACACACTTGATAACATAATGAACTCTTTTCTCTACTATTACACCTCATGTAACTGCTTTTGAAGATCAAGGCCTCCACCCACATAAGGAAATAAACAAATTCATTCTTCAGAGTAACTGAGAAAGAGAAGGCAAAAACATACCACTTCTTTAAGCTTTGCTTCAATTTCTTCAGAGGTTAGTTTTTTGCTTAGTGGTGTTTTTCTTAGCAACATGTCACAGTAATTAGCAAGAAGCTCAGGGCATTTGGATTCAGGCTGTGTTTTCAATCCAACACTAGATAAAAGAAGAACAGGATATCTTCAAACCATACAGAACCCTGCTATTCTGGAGTAGTCACACTGTTAACAAGACAGACCACTCTCTCCTGATCCCCCTGGCAAGGATCCTGGTGGTGAATTTATATCCTCGTTAAACTAATGAAAAATTAGGTATAACACCCTTTCTTCTTGAAAGAATAAATACTGCCAAACATTCTTAGACAGCTTCTACAGCTTGATTATTTTAACTAATTATAATTTTAGAACTGTAACAATGAAAGATACAGGTGAAACTACAGTTTGAAACAACTAAATATTGCATGGAAAGAAGTATTCCAGTAAGGAATTAAAAATGCTACAGTGAAATGTTTCACTCATCTCCTCAGTATGCTGTAATGAGGTCTCAAGAACAGCCTCCTGCACCACACTTCACAGACTGCAAAACTCAACACATCTACCACATAGTAACAGGATAAAATTATTTCATCACAGCTATAAAGGATGGACTAACAGCTTGGAGATGAAATGCAGACTAAAGCTGAACAAGATACTACAGTAGACAGACTGTGGTTCTTCAAAATTCATCAAGCACAGGTCATGTTCCGAACCTGTGTCTGGACTGGTGAATAAAACCACACGGCAAGGACCAGTCCCTATTCCTAGAGTCAGATGGCACCAACTTGACTCTTACTCTCAAGGGCCCAAAGCAAGCTCAGGAATCCAGTTTTCTTGCTCATTATTTCACCCTCTCATCAATTAGTATAGACAGAGCTAACACTCTTCAGACAACTGGTCCTTTTTTTGAATTCATGAAGCAGCTTGCAGGCTAGTGTCTTCTGCCCTCCTAAAGACCATTTGAAGTACAAGCAGATCACAAGCCTTTTGGCTATTACAAGACTAAGCAAGATGAAGTTTCATTTTGCTCAAACCAGGCTGCATATCTAGACAACTTCAAAATGCTTGGGAAGAAGAATGCTGAACAGAAGAACAGAAGACCATCATAGTCACAGTGGTTTCTAACTAACCACTAGGCAGGGTTCACTTTAGGAGTGAAACAGTTTGAATGAGGTATCAATTTGGATGGTCCCAGGGGAAAGGAAAACACTAGAAGATACTTAAGAAACTCCTCTACTTTACCTACATCTATGCAAAGTATAGAAAGCAGGGATCCAGTCTTTTGTGACAGCATTCCTCCAATAAATAAAAGGAGAAAGACTAATCCCTATTCAGGGGAATTGACTTGCCATTAGTCCGAAACCAAACCCAGAATACGAACCAAGATGCTGGACAGATATTTATAACCATCCACCCCTAACTAGAAGCAATTGGAAAGGGAAGCTGGCAGCCCAGCTACACAAGCTTTGTTTCCATAGTAAATCAGATGACAAACTATATATAAGCAATCCTAAGCACCTAATATACAAATTCCTACTCAAGTGGCACATCACATGGTAAATGTTAACAATCAATTAACTGACTGCTACCTTCTCTTGGCTGAGTTAGCAGAGCAGGCACTGTAAGCATGGTCCTTCTTCTTGAGTCACGCAGGTCTGCCTAATCTACTGGAAGCTGTTTAAACTAACCTGGTTAATCCTGCACTGAAACAAAAATGCAACAGCTGGACAGGTCACACTCACTCACAACTGGCACAAGAGGGGGTGGAAAACAGCTTGTGGATGGTTACACCTTAATCAGCCACAGTTATTCCCATGAAGATTACTGCCTCATTTTTCCCCAGGACCTTTGCTGAAGTTGTGGCAGAGTTACACAGCTGAGGTTTTTGGAATTAATAATCCAGGAAGTCATTATGAACTTCAGCTAACAAACTGAGTCATAGTATAAAAGAATAGATCCCCAAATACTACAAATAAATTAAGTTGAACTAGGCTGCTATTCACTGATCTGCTTTCACATGAAGAGAGTCTTACCAGAAGTCAGTAAGCAATCTGAAATTCCATAATGCAAATAACACAAAGCCCTTTTAAACACAGTATTACTTTTTGAAGAGACATTTTAAAAACCTTGATTCACATAAAGTTTACATGGCTTACCCCTTTTGCTTCAATGGCAATTCAAGTTTAAATATTGTAGCATCATTCACAACTGCTTTGTATGCCTGAAAAATAATTAGATTATTGGTGCTTCACTCAATTTCTCTCTGATACGAATTGCAAAGATTTTATCTCTTTTTACACTACTGTAACATGAAAGTAATTCAATTTTTTTTATTAGCCCAAAGCTTGCAGATTCTATTTTCAGTTTGAGAGTTCAAATTCTACGACTCACTTTCCCAATAAACTGATGTATTGAGTTTTCCTCTTTTCCACTACCATACTAGTCTCCTTTAAACAACAACTTAGGAAGGGATTACATGGAGCAGGTTGAACGTCTGAAGTCATGAGACAAATACATAATAAATTCTAAACACAAATTATTGCTGAATCGGACATTAAGCTTCTCAATACAAAGGCCACCTTCTAATGTGCTCTACAACATTACAAAGCTGAATGCATGCAACTTTATGCAGGACTACAACAGAAATTAAAAGCTACTCAGTTGGTAGTAAGTTTCATCAATATTTTAGCCTGCATATTTAATAGAAAAACAGCAGCTTCTAAATTTAACAGTGAATGGGCATAAGGGTTTTGGAGACATCATAATACAAATTGCAACAATTCTTATAGTGAACAAAAGACCAGCAGAAACACATACCTTATCTCTGGCAGTAAGAAATCTTGGATCATCTTGAAAAGCTTCTTTAACCAACTTGCTAAACCGATTAAACAGCGTGAGCAATTGCTCTACATATTTCTCAGAATCCTAAAGAGGCAAAAATCAAATAAAAAACCAGGGCTCAATAGAATTCAGCGTGAGCATATATGTAATTCCCTAATCTGTAAAAATGCTGTATCCTCAAAAGCCTGCATACTATGAATGCATGTTTTATCTTTAGTCTCTGTACTGAAGAACTCTACAGCATATAGGCCTAAACATAGACTTTCAGGATAGTATTTCCAATATACAAAAAAAAAAATTTAAAAAAAATCTATAGCTTTCAAATATTATGCAATAACATTTTATTTTAAAGGACGTTTTCATGGATCCATAAAAGACACATGCCTAATCCTAATTGCTGCAGACACCTAGGCCTCCTAGACCCAGAGAAAAAAAGATGATAAAAAGCTGAAAAAATACAGTGGAGAAAAAACCCTTATAATTTCCACAATGAACAACCACTCTTAGATTGAAAGCAAATTTCAAATTTCATCAGGAAGTTAGAATTCTGGAAAAATTGATTAGGCTTTTAAAATTAAGATTCTAACACAATTGTATTGTATAAGCATCCCATGCACCTTATTTATAATCTTTACTGCAAATTAGATTCACTTTTTAAAGCTACAATTAAAAATAGAAAGAATAAAAAGTTATCCTAAAGACATTTAAAACTTTCAGTGGATCAAAATTTGATCTCTACACACAAATCTTAAAAAATTATTTCCATTCATGCATTTGTCCCACAAATAGAAAATATTTAACTTCTGCAAAGTTGTTTTCCTGTTGTTATTTGACTAAAAACCAATACACTTACAGTAGTAATAGTTTCAGCAGCTGCTACCATGTCTGCAAGTCCAGCACTGACAATGTGTTCTTCCAAATCCTTTAGCATAGGCTCTATGCCATTCGGAACTTTATCCATCAGTGAAAACATTAAATGCAACTCTGAAAGACACAAATACTGATGAAGCCACCAGTCAAAGACCTGTATAAAACCCAAATATACTGCATTTCTCCTAGGCATGTCTCAAGTGGAACATTAAATATGTGAAGAACAGATAATCCAATTCATCTCTTACACAGAAAGATGTCTTGAGTACTGTTCTAATTCTGGTCCCACAAGAGGATTCTTTTGAAGGCAAAAAAAGAAACGTATTGCAATGTAATACTTGCTTACACATATAGTATCTTCTGTATTATGCTAATGCATATAGTATCACAAACTTGAATAAGACCCTACTAAAACCAATGACAATTTGGATTAAGTCCAGGTTCTAACTGCCTTCAAATCCCTGGCAAGAATGTCTCTCAGTTGGAAGCCTACAGGAGTTTATGCAGGAAATTGTATGGATTCAAGACATTTTAAAATTTTAAATTAAAGCCAAACACACCTGTCTTTGTGTACATTTCAATACCACTTACAATGCTTTGTTTTAGTTATAAGCTTGCAAAGTTCTGAAGTAACCAAAACTGACTAATGCAAACAGTGAACTCTCCCTCCCAAAAAGCTTTCGTTTTTCTGAAAGTTACCATTCAAAAACTTCAAAAAGTGATGTGCTTTATTTGTCTGCTTTTTGTGAAGGTATTTCATTACTGCTTTAAAAAAAAAAAAAGATACTGAAACATCAATAATCATCTTGACAAAGCTGTCCACAAAGAACACTGGGATTAAGGTCACCAGATTGTTGTAAAGAGACCACAGAGATTTGAACTCAACACGGCAAAGGACTTTGCTTCATGAAGTAGAACGAGTGGACTCTGAGTCTTTTTTTAATAGGAAAAAAATCATAGATTCACTTAGTTCCTCAACGTTATGTCTACTGTGAAAGGGGAAAAGTCAGAGGCCCTGCCTTTGCTTTCTCCTCTGCATTACTTTTGTCAGCAACAAACATCAAGATCATGTCACCACTGAGGATGAAATATGCTACCATCATCTGTATCTCCACAGCTGCTGCAGAAGCAAATAGAAAAGCACAGAGAAGAAAAAAAAATCCTTTTAGAACATAACAATGCAAATTAGAGAATGGAAACTACAAACAACCTTGAATAAGAACGTGCAATGGTACTAGAGACAACTCACAATGGGCTGAATGACAGGATTTCAGGAACCAGAAGAAAAACCAACACGTAGTCGAAGGCATTCTCTGTGCAATTTAGATCTAGTGTAAGAAATGGCAGCACCATTTTACATAGAAAAAGTCCAAAAAGCTCCCTCAACTTTTACTGGATCTCTTAATCTGGGCTTTTAAAAAGAGTAAGAGGGAGGAAAAGAGGGCAGAAAAAGAGAAACAAAAATGTTAAAGGGCTCTACATCTGTTTCTGTACAGTAGTGATGGCATAAATACTTGAAGAAAAAAATCAGTGGTTTCTCTTAAGAATCAGTAGCAAAGGAAGACTCCACGTGCACCCCTAACACTGCAGGACCCAAAAACCCATAAATTCTTCAAAGACAGATTTCAAAGTAACAAAAGCAAAAGGAATGTTTCACTTGAATTTCTCTCAGAATACATTATGACACTGAAGAGCAAAGAAATCCATACTGTACTTGTTGGGGCACTTAAAGTCTGCTTTCATTCTGTACTCAGGAAAGCCAAGTGTACATTTTGTTTCTGTTGCACTTCAAGAATAAAATTTAGGCTTCCCTTCCCCAGTACTAAAAGCAAATAAAAACACAGTATGTCAGTTCTGAAGTCTTTGCAAGCTATGACATTTTTGATAGTTTTTAGCTGGAAAACATTATGCCTTCCTGTCTTTGCACAGCATGTAAATATTACTTAATATAACAAGAGTATGTGCCCAGCTCATAGCCAAAAATGCCCACCTAAACAGCCCTTTTTTGTCAGTGGTGTTTAATAAAGACAATATCACTGAATTCTTTGGGGCAGATAATATCAGAAAGTCACATGCATAAGCAAAGCACAGCAGGGGACAGTATCAGATGTATACATTACTATGTATAGCTCCAGTCTTTAATTACGTTTCAGTCATCTGCACCTGCATCCTTCACTGAAGCATTTTAAACAGTTCTGACAGACTAAACGGAAGTGCTCTGCAACCAAGCACTGTCACAGGACAGACACAGCCACAAGAGAGGGCTGTGTGAATATTTCAACAGGTTTCTAAAGAAGGATCCTTTGGTGCCTGTAGATGAACCCTTGTGAAGCTCTGCATTTACATAAGCCTCCTGCATTCTCCCAAAGCCTGTAACATATACTTGTAAGAAGTTTCACGGCTTTCTACATTTAGCTCTGGACTATTGCCAGAAATCATGCTGCTAGATGAACAGATCAGTATGACATAGTTTTGAGGTCAAATATTTTCTTAAATGCTGGCTTTAGAAGTGAGTGTTTTCTATAATATTCTAAGTCATAAAACACCTTTCTCATTTCCATAGAAATGAAAACCTCATAAGACATTAGTAAATATTCCCTGGCTGCTGGATATCAAAACTTCAAAGAAAAATTAACCTGTGATTTCAGCTTTTTTTTTTTTTTCATTTTTCCTACCTGAATTATAACATTTTAATGACATAGCGAGTTTGTTTTATCATACAGGACCAACACAAGACTTCTGAATCACACTAACCTCTCAACTTCTGGCAGCAGAGTTAAAAAAAACTTCTGAAAACTTTCAAAAGGCGTGCAGAGCTAACTTTCAATACTCACACTGACATACTGGCTAGAAAACCACATGAACACCTTGCAGAGATTTTGCTAATTTAACCTACTGGTCCCACATCAATAATCAGAGTAAGAAAAATTTCTCCCTGCCTTTCAGAAAAAAAGCTTTTATAAAGAGATGCTTCACTTTTTTCCCAAGTGTAAAGGGGTAGCGGGGTGAAATGAAGAGGAAATGTTTGTATCTGGAGTATTCAAATAGAAAGTAAAGACATATGTAGTATTTACCAGAGTTGGTCAACATGATGAAAGTAAGTGTAGGAAAAAATAAAGAAAACAGAGCACAAAATATTTTCTTTCAAGCAAGATGAGAGCTATCCACTCATTCAAATCACAGTATTGTGCATATAGATTTCAAAAGTGATAGGAAAAAATGATCGAAATTTTTTGTGGGATTGTTCATGAGCAATAATATTTTTATATGAAACACTACCACCATCTATTAAAAACAGTAATTTGATATATCTACACACAAATCTATTTTTATGCAGTTCATGTAGGGTTCACCCTGCACTGTTCTTGAAGCTTTACTTACTTTCTGTTTCATTTCGTTTGATCATGCCTTGGCATTCAGCTAAAATAGTCTCTTTAAAAGATGTCACCAGGGCATTGACGCAGCACTCCATGAGCTGAAATGTATTAAACACAGGATTAGCTCAAGCAGACATCTGAATACTGTAGTCTGATGTGTCTCAAGTTTGCCGTGACACAAAATCTAACTGGTTCTCAACAATTAGCTGTATAAATAATAAACTCATTCAGTGATTCATAAAAGTATGTGCAGTTTGAATAGAATCTATACAGGAACCATATTTCTTCAAAATGTTTAGGTTAGTAAATGTGGTAAAGTCTCCCCCAAACCATTAACGAGCTTAGTATTTCTGTCGACTCTTTTCTCTCAAGGGAGTCACCACTTTTGGAACAGTAACTACCCTACTTCATTTCCAAGTATACATCCAAGAGCTAAGAATAGTTCTCATTCCAGCATACCCTATTTGGACCAGGCTGGATGGCTTGAACAAGGCATTAGATCTAGAACAGAAACTGCCTGTACGTGTTGGGACCATCTCTCCTTTGTCAGCCTCTTTATACGGGCTACAATTTATACCTGTGCAAAATGAATGATTCACAGCTTAACAAAAGGTGTAAAGCACATTTTCATCCACTGCAAAAAAAGGATCAGATTTAAAAGGTATTTATATAAAATAATCTGTTTCCTGAACTAATTTCAACACAGACAATTACGAACTATTCACTGCAGTTAAATCTTCCTCTAGAATCTGAACTGTGTAAAAAATTGCTGAAGAGGCAAGAAGGGGAAGGAAAAAAAGAAAACCCATCTTTTATATTAAATGGCCATATTTCAGCCTAAGAGGAAATATATTACAGCTTTAATGAAATTTCTATTGCTCCTTTTGATTGCAATGAACAATAACTCTTTCAGGTATTCTGAATGAGCACTGAGAAACCCTTTGCCAAACAGACTTGCCAGTTTATTTTCAAATATGATTCTCATCCACTGTTAAGCATAGGGAAAAAACCCACCATACCTAACTCGAAATGAAAGAACAAAAAACAACCTGAATAAAAACCGGCCCTTGCCCTTGAGTTTTAACTTTTGATCTACATGTACTATTAAAACACTTGCAGAAATTGTAGATTACCAGACTGGAAAGTAATACATGTTTTTGCAACAAATAATTTATGTTTAAAAAACATAAAATAAACAGTTTCAATTGACTGCTATCAAATAATACTGTAACACAAAACTAAAACCTGCAGTATAATACTACATAAATATGGAATACATGATTTTTCTACACATTATACTCACTGCTTCTACAGAGTTACATTCACGTCTTGTTTCTAAATATCGTAGTGCTCTTTTCTCTTCTTCTTTTAGTTTAGCATCTGCCTGTGCAAAAGTAGAACAGCAATCATTTTAAGTACTAACACTTTCAGTATAAAGGTACAACAGAATTTTTACTTACATATTTCATATAATTCTGTACACCGTTTTGTTGTAAATAAGAAGGAGCCTGTGTTCTATAAAATCTCTCTGTTGAATCCAAATACGCCTTTTCAAAGTTATCCCGATATATCTGAAGTTTATCTTCAGGATTAGAACAAAGGTTAACTGCAAAGAGAAAGTTCAAACTTACTCTCAAGTCTTGGAAATTTATGTGGCTAATAATAAACAAATTTCAATGAGAGAGTGAGACTTGTATTAAAAGGTTGCATTGAACAATTTGAAATATCCAATAAATGCACTCCGATCGCAAAGGTAACCAAACTTGGCCAATCTTTGCTCCCAAAAACATTCAGATCAATTATGGGAAACTGGAAAAAAACTTCATACTTAGCTCCAGTACTTCAGACATTCAAACATGGTAGCCATAAATACACATACAACTGCAAAACTGTAAGGAAGAAGTAAAAAAGCGCAGAATAATGCCTAATAAAGTGAACAGTTCTCCACCTGACTGAGCAAAAAGCTTCTCTTAGACACTATTCCTGGAACCATAATGTCTCCATTTTAGACTTTTTTCCTGTTTTACAAGAACAGAGACAGTGAGCTTATTGCAGTGCTTTGCCCTATTTGAAAAAGAGTTTCCACTTTCCTCTCAACCGTTACAGAGAAATGAATAGTCATTAAATGGAATATGCTTTAAAAAAAGTTAGAACTTGACTTCTATAAAAAGCCATCTAAGAGAGTTCAACAGGCTGGAAAGCTTTCAAAAGTAGCAGGCAATGGTGAAACATCATAGAAGTTTCAGATACACAGATCTGTTCTGCAACAAAGAAAAAGACTGGAAGTCTTAAATGTAGCCTGTTTAGCATTTCTTCTTCAAACTGTCTAAAGAATCAGAAACTATGTAAAGGAGTACAGATTAAGTTATATCTGCAACCCCAAAAGGTCAAAAAGTAGTCTTCTCTTTGAAAACATTGATTTTGCAGTAACTGATACACAGGTAAATCACTTAGAAGCTAAAGATTATAAACAAAATTTAATTGGTATCATGTATCAACAAGCACAACAGAAAAATCAATACAAAATGCTGAGATAATTCCAACACTACCACCACAACTGCCAACTTTGTATGAAGAAAATTCATTTACTGAAGTGAGGAGGCAACAGATTGGAGTGAGCAAGACATACCATATGATTCTCGAACTCCAATAACGAGCTGGGAGTCGAAAGCTTCTCCTAGTCTTTCAGCATGAACTAGCTTCATTGCACTGTCCTGAAGTCTATTTTTTATATTTGAAAATATGGATTCATTCCATGTATCTAGCATGAGCTGCATATCAGGAAAAAAAAAAATCAGAAAGGTACACACAGACCTAAGTTTGTGCAAAAAAATACAAGAGATCAGAAACAGAAATCAAGCAATTTATAATGTAATTTTCAGGTCATACACAGCAGTTCAGCTACATTAGAACTTGATCTTGCTCTGAACTTGTTATAGCAGTCATGTTCAGTTTACATGCTAAATTTACTTTATGTAACTGGACAGTTAGGGGAATGAGTCTTGAATGCATGTATTCATTCCATTATTCTGTGTTATTTCTACAGTTCTTGATAATCAGTCAAGTAACTTTTCCAGCAACACAGTGTGTCAGGAGTTGCAATATCGGGGGTATTTTTGAGGCAAACACCCAAATATAGTTCACCATTTGGCAGACGCAGTCTTAGACAAAACTAAAAACTCAACTACCACCACAGTTATGTAAAGAAAAAGACTGATGGCTTTAAATTGCATTTATCCAACAAGAAAGTTCAGTATGCAAGTAATGCCTATGTAGTTTATAAAAAACTCCAAATCTCATCTAAGCAAAGTTTTAAAATTATTTATGGAGGCTCTTATTAAAATCTTCATCACTCACTGTGTCCCTTTATCATTGTGTGATTCATTATTTTTGGTGATGGCTACTGATGCTGCTGTAAATGCACTGCATTACACCTGACCACCATACCTGTGCCCACCTAAGCCCCTTTAGCTGTTCAGTAGCAAATACTTGCAGCATGCTACATGTTTGCTAAAAACCCTTGTTTGCTTTTAAACTTCAGGTTACTGGAATTATTTTTTGTTTTGCCCTTAGATGCTGGAGCTGGCTCTTTCTATATGACACTGAATACCCAATGAAATTATGCCAAAGTTTAAAAGATGATGTTATTTTTTTCTATCCAAGTAAGGCCATTTCATTGCTTTAGAAGAAAGCTCAAACTTAAAGTATCTACAAACTTGACAGTAACTGCTATGAATGTAATTTAAGCACGATATTTGTCAGTCTACACTGGCAGTGGAAAGCAGGTTGGAATCGGAAAACTTACCAATTCAAACTTTACCTCATGACTGTGAATAAGCTTACCAAAAAACACACCATTGCATGGCTAAGTTAATAGTAAAGATTAGATGATCTTATTCCATTATTGCTTTGTAAATTTTAGATTTTAACACAGCTAGCACCTAATAAAAGTCAGAGTTCAAGAGAGTTAAGTTTACCATACTTTATTCCTAATTTTTTCCATAACTGTCTCTCAGCTAAATTTCCATTTCTGACACTGAAGTCTTATGTGTTGGAACAAAATGTTTAAAACATTGCAACATTCATAGAAGCAAAGCTTTGTTTGATTACACTTCCCCAATTACTTTTCTCATTATTTCAACTTTATTGATGTAAACATTATGTTGCATTGTTTAAAAGAGCTGAAGTGAGTGAAAACTGGAGAAGAAACAGTGAGAATGTCAAGCAGCCTGGCAGGCACATTAACAGCTTTGTCATGATCAAAACGCTTCTAGATATTATGGATGGAGAAGTTTTAGAGAGATATTTGAAGGAAAACACACACATCACTTTGGGTGACTATATGAAGAACTTCTCAAGCAAGGGGAGGGTTTCCACAAGGGACTTTTTAGAAAACTACAGAGAATTATGCCATAAATAAGAAGACCTTCAGCAGTGAATATGAAATAATGAGATAGGTTGGAGACTCTGGGCTTTCATGTCCCAACCATGGTCCTAACTGGACTGCATATGAGAGACAAGACACCTCCATCAGCTTCAGTCCTGACTAAAATCTGCATTGTTAGAAAGCAGTTCTTTCTATCAGATTCTCCTCACTACTTTGTCCATTCCACCTTGTTTTTTCTTTAATTTCTTAGTTCTCCTACCTTCTGCATAAAGCAGAGTCAAGAGCTCAAGTTTGCCAAATCTTGGGGAGTCTAAGATCACGTGCTTTCTCCAACAAATAATGAAAACTAAGAAGGTAATTTGAGGTGGCAATTCCTCTCTGCTGCTGTTTTCTCTTCCTTTTCTTCATGGGTTACAGAGGACAAGATGTCAAAATAGGAGGGTGAAGGAGAATGGAGAAATAATTAATAGCTCAAAACAACTAAAGTGTGTGTTTGGGGAGTGTGGGTAGGGCAAGTTCTGTGAGGGTGGGGTGGTGCACTGCTCCACACCCCACCCACTGGAGCCTGGAGCCTCTGATCCAGCCCCAAAGTGGCTATGAAGCCACTGGCACAGTGGAAGCCCCATCTGTGTGGAGGGACCAGAGCAGATAAAGCGCTGGGACAACGGTGTCCCACTGCCTCGGATCTTACAGCAGCTAAGATCATGCTGGATCCAAGGTGGTAACTATTGATCTGTCTTTCTCCCTCTCATAAAAGTTTGCTATTCAATGTCCTGAGAAGCTTGTTGTCTTCTCCCATGCTCTGCCCAGGAGTATCAAGGTACTAAAACCCTTTAAAACACTTGCTGAGCGAGCTTGGGACACAACAAAAGGCAAAGAAAAAAACTTTGCCCAAAGTAAGGAATTAAAACTATTTTGCTCTTCCCATCCTGGAGACAGAGGAACAATTAAAATATACTTCAGTATCAAATGAAAGACTGCTAGAGAAATTTCATTTCTCTACAGATACTTTCTGCAGTGAAAAGGGAAAATGAATAATGTTAAAGAATGTAACACTTTACAACTGGTATGCTTCGTTTTTCTTGCAATAAAAGACTAAAGCAATTTACAGGACCATTATTCATGGAACTCAGAATACTGAGCACTCCATACTCAAAGCCCTAAACTTTCTTTATGTGTTTGATACGAAACAGTAAAATTATCATATCCACAAGATTCTACATCTCCCATCTTGTCATTGATATGACTGACACTGCTATGACTGCTTGGAGAAAAAAAGGGGAAATTGGGAGATCAATAGCTATATTTAACTCAAGATGCATTTAATTGGTCATTTATAAAATGCAGAGATATACCCCAGTTAAGATTTTGGCCAAGGGATAAAAACCAGGAGCAGAAGAACTAATCATTTGTATGTACAGGTACACTTGCTACTCACAAATATAGAAAAAATACATGAATTTGCAACTAACTGCCATTACAGGGTTCAAGTCATAATTAAAAAAAAAACCCTCAAAACCCAAACAAACCCAAAGCCCCCCACCCTGCCCTCCCCCAGCTTTAATCACATGAACAAAACTGTTAATAACCAAAGCAAACTGGGGAAACAAAGTCAAACTATTGTGGAGAGGGAAAAACAAAAACGTTGCGGGGTTCTTCTCCCAAAGCAAAGCGATACATCAGGTTACAGGATTGGCACAATTTCATCTTGAGCTACAGGATCCCCTCAGTGCTGTTTACTGAGGCCAGCTGTGCAACAAAGCTCTGGCAGTACTGCTCACTCACCTTTCGAACAATGCTGTCTTCCACGTTGGACTTCTTGTTGCTGCCCTGCTTGCCCATCAGAGTGATCTCTAACTGACAGAAGGGCTTGGGCAGAATGTCGCACTGGGTGAAGAACTTGCGCCACTCCACGATGTAGGCTTTGAGTAGAGCTGTATCATCCTGGTGACTCAGCACTCTCTGCAGGTGGGGGGAGCAGAGGAGGTCATTTATAAATCAATTTATGCACAAAACATGGGCTTTGTTTATGCTGAAAATAACTCCCCATATAAAACTCAACTATACAGATGCATCAGACTAAGAAAATCTACATATTGAAATGCCACTTAGTTTCTTGAAGTAGTTATTAACCCATGTCATATGGGTCCTTTCTAAAGGGCAAAGAAAGATAGCAGCAAAAAAGTACTCAGTAAGTTCAAATTTTCTAAATTAACCTTTTTTTTCTCCTTTTAAGTCATCTGCAAGTAAAAAATTAAAATCTTTCGTCTACAGGCATGTGCTGGTACAACCATACAAAAAAACTTAAATTAACATAAACCTGTAATGACTATGTTATATTATACACAGTGACAAGTTTTGATTCAATGGCATCTACTAACCTTTCATTAGACCCAGACAGTTAACATGTGTATTTTATTAAAGCCTGAAAACTTAGCTACATTGTACACTGGCTATCATAATGCCAAAAAACCTGTCTATCAAATGACAGCCAACACAGACCACATCAAAAGGCCTCAGCTCAGCACAGCATTTATGCATGTAAGCAGGTAAGCCGTGGAACTTAAAAATCAACATTTATATGCCTGGTTATACAAAGGCCTCTATAAAAAATGGTTTTACTTGAAGCAGAGCTTTAGTGGTGTAAATCACTTCACTAAAGAAAGGAAAAAATAAAAGTATACAGAATCTTTCTAAACCTTTGTCATGGGATGCTTTAGAATTTTTTTTTAATTTCACAACAACTCCCTCTTTTAAATCCCCCATAGCAAAAGATGTTTTCTGTAGTATGTGTTACAAACACAAGAATTTCTTTGGAGTCTACTGACAGTTTCACTCGTTTGGAGGGAAGCCCATGAAACTGGACAGCTAAGCTTGCTGAGTCGATAGCACAGATATTTGTAGTACACTGTACATATGGCTTATTTTAAAGCCATCCATGAACATGTCAAAATAGCACCGAAGTTTTATAAACATTTTTTTTTTAGACAGTAATTTCTTATGGAAAACTCTGCCTTTAGAAGTTTCCAAGTGGAAGAAAATTCCGTAAGTACTGCTGGATAAACAAAAATAATGCTGTGTTTTGTATTTTTTTTTAATATAACACAAAAATCACTGCCCATCCTAGCTTCAAGCACTGTGAGAAAACAATGAGCCAGGCAAATGCTCGAGGCTCTTCTTTTCGTCAATAGAAGTTTGCAGGGTAATTATGATCTGCAGAACATCACAAAATTTCAAACAAAAAAGCAATGCATTTAGATCCAACAAAAGTCAGAATTATTTGGCTATTTTTCTAGCAATGTGAATAGAAGTTATGAAACATTAAGAACTTACTGCTTGTGCCTGTTTAATAAAATCAAGGATGTCTTCCTTCAGAGCTTGATGGATTTTTGCTGGACCTTTATCATCCCACAAGCAAACTGCATGTACATCTCTAGAAAACAATTTATCCACCTTTTAGTAACAGCTACTCAAATTTTAATGCTGTAATGTATGAGGCCTTAACAAATTCATAAGGTCATAATTTCAGTATGTCTAAGAAATTAGTACAGTTTTTATCTGCTGTTGTTAAACAACACACAACTAGATCCCAGTGACACATGGGAGAAAGCATGTTTGGGGAAGAGACTGAAGCCTTAAGAAAAGTCCTGGAAGCAAGTAACTGCAATTTATCTAGGAGAAGGCTATGGTCAAGAAGATGTATAAAACAATTCTGTTTTCAGTACCTATTCAATAATCCTAATTGAATTAAGGACAATTTCTAAAGCTTTTCTTTGACAAAGACAAAAATCACTTGCCAATAGCACCATTACTACTCGGCCCATGCTATTCTAAAATGCTATCATTAACATGCAGCCTTCCCTGACAGTTTCACAATCCAAGTACTACAACATCCTACAAAGGAAATAAACCTTCCTCGTGAGAAATGTGAACCCTGAGGGATCAGGTAATTTAAAAGACGATTTAATTAGTTTAATAAGATCATTCAAACATTTCATGGCAGTGGTAGCATTTTCAAGTGAAACATTACTGGAGAAAAGTTACTGAACAGCACTGCAAAGCAAAATTCTATTACTGAGTTTTAATCAACATTCAAATGAAATTTTTCCTACCTGACAGCCCAGCGAGTGTAACTTAACTTCTACTCTTTCCATACTGAAGACTAAATAAAGCAAGTTACACTCCTAACCATACATCATATATAACATGGCTTAGCAAGCCTTTTTTTTCCACTCATTATCATCCTCTGGTTCTTCTTCCACCTTTCAGTAACAAGGCCACATCTTTGCAGGAAAGCACCCATATAGTCTAAAGCTATTACTTTGTTCCTATTAAATCAATATACTTATTTCAATACAAAAGCATCTTTTTTAGTTTAACTGAAAGTACAAAACTTGCAAGTTGCTTTGACACAGATTAAAGGGGCTGGCCTAAGGTTTACAGAGGTCTAACCCAACTGGCGAGACTTACACAACATTCACAGGAAGAAAAGGTGTTACTGTATTTAGAATGTCATTGCTTCCTGACAGCAGTGCAAAAAGCAGTACTGGATAATTATACTCCAAGGGCATGTAGAAGACACCTACAGATTTTGCATTTTTATTAAGAAGCTTAACAAAGAACACTGTCCAAAAATATAAACCTAGGGAAGTGGGATCCTTTCCCTCAATAGCCTTAATTTAGCCATGAAGTTACTTAAGTTCTATTCAATAACTCAGCTACAAGAAAAGCAATAAATATAAAGCTTGAATTCCAATGCAGAATTATTGAACTAGTTATTAAAAATTAAAGCAATGACTCAGAACTCAATTTGTACCTTAACTATACCATGTTTCTGGCAACTACTACAGCAGAGACATCGTAAGATATTAAAACCCATTACATGTTAGATTACCTTTCCTCTTGGCTAGCAGAAAAGTGTGACAGGTGCATTAAACTTGGTGTAAAAAGAGTCACTACACTGTCCTCATCAAAAAGAGCAATAAAGACAGAGTGCAACAAGACTGCATTTAAAAAAAAACTACTGTTGTGACAGATTTTGAGAAGCAAAAGGAGTGTCTACAGATTTAAATTACGAGATAAATTAAATTTATATTTGAGGGAAAATAGCTCAATTGAGACAAAGATTATTTTAGATATACTTCTGATATATCTTTTGTAACTCACTTCCATTATCATGTTTGCAAAAATCACACAATGTATGCCACAAAAAAAATCATCACCTAAACTTCTGGAAAAGCAACTTCTAGCTTTTTGGAAGGAAGAAAATGGCAGGGTTTATAGAAAGCACATTCATGCAAACATTGTCTGAAAACTATTACATTTCATTCTTAGTGTACAAAACTATTCAAATTATACCAGTTAAACTGCACCACCCTGTTACTTCAGTTATTTTAGCAGTCATTCAAATCAGAATAATTTAACATTCAGCAAACTGCCTTCAAATGAATTTACTGACACAGCAGTAAACACTTTCTCTCTAATTCTAACAAAAAGTTTGTGGGCAGGTACAAAACTTGTTTACTATGGTCAGTTGAAGTCAAAACTTCTGCTATTCTTTCTCCACCCTATTTGCAAAGACCTGAATCTCAGCAAAGCTCTACTTTTGCACATTTACAGTGATGTTGGCACACTTACCACTTAATAAAACTTTAACTAGCATTTTTGTTCTGTATTTCCACACAATCTGTGTCATACGTAACTTCTGTATCAGGAGTAGTTCAGTAACTGTATTCCCATCATGCAGAAGGATGTAAGATACAAAAAAGTTACTTACGAAAACAGATCAAACCACTGCTGTTTTGTGACAGACTCCTGACGAAGAAGTTTCAAAACAATTGGGCGCATGAAATCCCATTTGTCTTCAAACTGAAGTGAACCTTTATTCTAAAAGGAACAACAAAAAAATATTGTTAATAAACCAGTACCTTAAGTTATCACTGAGGACTGCAGTTTCTACAGTTAACAGAAAAATATTTTCTCAGGTGTCCCTCATAAGCTAGCATTTAAGCTACGCCACCACGGCTGAACAACACTTTTCACAATAAGTATTATTTTAAGAAGTGACAGGGCTGTTATTTGTTTCAAAGAGACTGCCAACTTCTTCATTTAATCACTGTATTACAACGCAACAAGTTCGAGCAAGTGTTCTTCAGCTGGAGTTATACACAGACAACATGAATGATTCTTGGGTCAGCTTCACTGTCCCAGCCAAGATACATGCAACGGGAGTCAGGAGGCAGTTGTGAACCTGTCTTGAATAAATTGTCCTGACCAAAATGGCAGCCAGGAATGAGGAATCGTATTGTGGATGCTACCATGTACCTTTTTTCTCTCACTGTGCATTTGGCATCAGCAGCAAAGAGGGAGGAAGGAAGCAGAGTAACGTAGGAGCTGCTGTATCGCAGACTCCCTTCCTGTGGGTTAACTGGCCACAAGGCCAAGACTACAGGTGGTGCAGATAAAAATTATTTACACCATGCTGAAAAATATAATCCAAGGTGGATTTTTCAAATTTATGATACAAGGTAAGAGGAAAGCTAAAGAAATTAAGTGCTCCATTATAATTCTCATTATTCTGAAAAATCTCACCATAGTGGGCTAACTTCCATTATTTAAAAAAACCCAAACAACACAACTACTTTGAGAGAAAAACAGCAGTTCTACCATGTATGTTGTGATTCTATTTGCTTAAAGCTCCACATTTTAAAAAAAACCCCTGCAATTAAACGAATACACTGATCGAGAGTTCTGCAGCAGAAAGACTACTGGTTGAGTTATCTGCAGGGTTATGTTCCAATGCACTGTTTACTTTTGAACAGATCATTGTCTTGGCTAGAAATACTACATTTGACACAATTCACTTCAAATACAGCAACTAATATAGTCTAACTACTTGAAATTCTGACAAGTGCACTGTTCTGCGACTAACATCTCTTCAGATAAACAAGCACAAGCAGCACACCACGTTCCCTCAATCACCTCCTTTTGATTAATTTCTACATGGAAATTTACAATTAAATCTGTTATTTAGTATTCAGAATAAGCACAGTTTGGCATCTATATCCCCTGGTGTTCTCAAGTGCAAAGATACCTCATTTTCAAGCTATAAAGATGCAACAAGCACCATAGTAACTATTTTGACAGCCACAGCACTTAGAGGCCTCACAGCATTGTGGTAGGTACTGAACACAGCTTTCATGGAATCAGCCCCTGTTGATAAAGTCTATAAATCTTTCAACATAAAAACATAAGATAATAAATTGTTTGCCTAATCAGAGAATTGTCTGAATAGTTTGCCTATTCTTTCCCATTGCAAAAAAAAAAAGAAAAAAAGTCATTTGAATGCATCATCTTTGAAAATCACCAACTAAATGCTTCCCCTATATAGAGCTAGCTTTACAATTATTTCCTAATGTTTGATGCGTTGCTCTAATCTTTCCTAGTCCCATGAAAATTGTTAGCTTCTCCTTGCAGATACTTCAGTTCCAAGTCCCTCTTTGAAGGATAATGAACTTAAAATATCAGCTACTGAACAGTTAGAAGTTCCAGAAAAGGCATTATAAAGAAAGTAAAAGCAACTTCCTCAAAAGTCTTCCTTTTGAATGAAACTTCAGAGAAGACACCTTAAATTTTTTGGAACAGGTAAAAAAATCTCTTCCGCAATTCTTGAGATGTGCAATTCAGCCCTTCACCAAAACCAGCTGAAGATAAAACCTGAATGCTCTATCTTTGTGAATAAGATTAGTTTCACTGTAAAACATGGGGAGGAGGAGGACTGAAAACACAACTGTTTATGATTTAGATTGTGATTACCTACTTAATCCTAAGAAGCACAAATAAAACTCAACTTCAGTTGTAAAAACCCTGTGTCCACTTGTAACCAACATCTGCCTACTTAAAAAGAATTCCTCAAATAAAGTTTGTCCTGAAATCCCATTAGAGAAGTTTAAAACTTTGTTTCCCATACGTAGGAGTAATTTTTGTTTCCACATTTCCTCCTTTATTCTTTAATTAAGCTGAAGATGAAGTAAAAATGGATGAAAATCCTATTCAACTAAACTATTCTTTAAGTTCAATGAACAATTCACAGAAATATAGCATAAGCTGAGTTGGAAGGGACCCATGAGGATCAAGCCCAACTCCTGCCCCTGCATAGGACCATCCTCAAGAGTCACACCATGTGCCTGAGAGCATTGTCCAAATACTTCTTGAACTCTGTCAGGCTTGGTGCTGTGACCACTGCCCTGGGCAGCCTGTTCCAGTGCCCAACCACCCTCTGGTGAAGAACCTTTTCCTGATATCCA